>CABHPP010114241.1:0-23482 GCA_902168425.1 Peromyscus attwateri
TTCACGACCTAATTAAGCAAGTGGAAAAAAACCCAGGGTAGAGGACTTCAGTTTTTAAATGAAAGTAGTCGGCATGGTGTAACTGGAGAGTAAATGTTGACAGGACTCAGAAAAAGGTCTGCTAAGAAAAAATCCTGAGAGGGAGCTAACTTTCCTCTGGTTCTTAAATAGAATGGACTAGAGTATGACTTAATCGTTATCAAATTAGCGAATTAAATCCATTTAGATCACTGCTGAAATTATGATAATCTTGTTTTACAGAAATTAGAATACTGATCCTATCACTTTAATATGAGTTGTATGATTAGGAGAGTCTGAACTGTGGTGTTTACTGAGCATTATCTTTTACTGTCACAGAATCCTGAGTTCTTAATAGGATTTTAATAGGTGACTTCCAAGATTGAACTCTAGGCAAAATTACAATGTGCAAAATTACACTTTATAACTTTCTTCCCAAAGTTGACTTATGGTTTTGCTAGTTATTAAGGCTATAATTCAAAGCAATGATTCACTCTATTTCATAAACTAATGAAGATACTGGGGAGCTTTTGGTTCCTTCTGAAACTATAATTATAGGTAATCCTGTATTTCTTAGAAATCTGACCCCAGTCATTTCTTACTACCTCAGTCTCCTTTTACCTATAAAAATGAATAGCATCGGCCGGGCGGTGGTGGTGCACACCTTTAATCCCAGCACTCAGGAGGCAGAGCCAGGTAGATCTCTTTGAGTTTGAGGCCAGCCTGGTCTACAGAGCAAGCTCTAGGACAGGCACCAAAACTACACAGAGAAACCCTGTCTTGAAAAACCAAAAAAAAAAAAAGGAATAGCATCTCATTCAGTTCTTACCCACTCCTGTCTATATGAGAATATCTATGAAGATCTTGATGAGATTGTTTCTATCTTGATTTCAGATACCTTGATGCAACCAGAAGAAGCCCCAGTGAAATCAGACCATATTTATTTTATAGGCTGATCTCCATTGTAGTTTTGTTGTTGTTTGTTTGTTTGTTGAGACTGGGTTTCTATGTGTAGCCATATCTGTCCTGGAACCTGCTTTGTAGACCAGGCTAGCCTTGAACTCAGATTAAAGGGATTAAAGGTGTGTGCCACCACACCCAGCACCATTATAGTTCTTGATATTATTCTGTAATATCTTTATTTCTAGATAGTATTTTGAAAAAAAAATATGTCTTCAAATGAGTTCTTAAGGGAGTAACTTAAAGCAAAATTTTCAACACATTATAAATTATAGCTGAGCTTATGACTCAATTTATAGCACTTGCCTAGTATGCCCCAAAATGCACCACCACCACCTAAAAAAAGTAAACTAGCTTAAGAGGCTGAGTTTTACTCTAATTGGTTACATTCAGAGAGTTATTTACCTTATTGAGACACTGGAGGAATAACAAGTGACATTACTTAACAGGGTGAGGTAGTTCAAAATGTTAAGACCAGAAAGTAGCAAGACAGAAGACAGAATTGTGAAAGCAGACATAAGTCATTTATATGCCGATAGCACTGAGGTTGAAAAGGTGGTCCAGCCTTCCACCCCATGTATGAACCTGGTCCAGTTCTTTGCACTCTGCTCCACTGAGCTCTGTCACCTTCACAATGTTTCCATTGGACTTTATAAGACAAATCACTCAGTGTAAGGGCAACTTTTTTTTTTTTCTGAGATAGGGTTTCTCTGTACAACTCTGGCTGTCCTAGAACTAGCTCTATAGACCAGACTGGCCTTGAACTCACAAAGATATGTCTGCCTCTGCCTCCCAAGGGCTGGGGTTAAAGCCGTGTGGCACCACAGCCCAGCAGCAACATACTTTTTTATGTTTCCTGTGTAATACATTCTTCTGGTGTTTTGAAATTAACTGAATGATAGATAGCAGCTTTGAATAGGTTACCATCCAATGTAAATAATAATGCTTTCCTATTCTCACATTCTTACTGGTGTCCTGGCACAATTACTGAAACTGTTCTTTGTTTTTCCTTCCCTTGACTCACTGTCCCTTCTAATTTATGATTTGACATGAGCTGTTAGGTTGTGTCATCTCATTTCTCTCAATGAGGCAGACACTTCTGTACTCATAAAGAAACAGAAGCAGATATGTTAATTTAGTCTATCTTTACAACTGTTGAAGATAAAATTCTACAATCCAATTTTGTGACCTCAACCCAAGTTCTTAACCATCCTATTCTTGTTTAAGATGAGATCTCTATATAAGCCAGACTGGCCTCAAACTTTTGATCTTTCTGAGCGCTGGGCTTAAGGTAAGCCACTACATTCAAATTTAACCAGTATATTCTGAGAGGAAAGCAGTCCCTGAAATCTAGCAAATGTCCCAGTGCTATCAAGAAGGCTGTAATGTTGGTAGGAGCTGGCCCGACATAACTAGACCTTGGCATTTTCTAGTTAAAAAACTTCAATCAGTAATGGTCAAAACAGAAATAAGACCGCTTTCTAATACAAAATCATGACTACTGTCCAGGTCACCAAATAGAATACACAAAGTGAGAATGCCAAACTAGTAAGTGGCTGCTGCTTCTTCACTGCTTACAGTTTTACTCACTCTAGCCTTTCCTCTTTATAGGTAACATTCATGAAGATAACGAATCACACAATCATCCCTGCTTCGTCACAAAAGTAAGGCAAGAAGGTTCTACTTCCTTAAACCCTCCTTCAGAACATCTAACTCAATCCTAAATCTAAATAGCCGTGCTTTACATCCTATGACTGAGATGCCATCTGACTCACTGTGATATGTGTTCTCCATTTCTCTAATGAGTGATAACCTCAACCTGTCCAGCTTGCAGGAATTCTTGGTAGTCTTTGGCTAAAGTACACTGGCAATTCTTTGTGTTACCTGTACCAACTATTTCTATGGAGTGGAAAACATGCTGTGAGGTAGAAGATAGACATGAGTAGTGGAGCTGAGAAGAGTAGTCCTAGAAGACAGCCCAAGCCCTCTTCCTTTTGTACAGCCTGATCAGCTACTGCAAATCCTAGCTTCATATCCACCACCCAGTGGACAGCCTATACAGCTGCATGGGCAAGCATCTCCAGGCAGCGGCCCATCCCAAACACATCCTGTTCTTTGCACATCCAGTGTGAGGTCCCCCCAGTTATAAGGCACCATGTCTGAGAGGCTCCACTGCCACTACTGCCAGGATTCCTTGCAGGGGAAGAAGTATGTGCAGAAGGATGGTGACAACTGCTGCCTGGAGTGCTTTGACAAGCACTGTGCTAATACTTGTGAGCAATGCCGCAAGCCCATAAGTGCAGATTCCAAAGAGGTGCATTATAAGAACCGCTACTGGCACAACACCTGCTTCAATTGCAGCAAGTGCCGTCAGCCCTTGGCCAATGAGACCTTTGTGACCTGGAATGACAAGATCCTGTGCAACAATTGTGCCGCTCATGTGGCCATCCCCAAATGCAAAGGGTGCCAAAAGGATATTGTGGCAGGAGATGAGAATGTGGAGTACAAGGGTACCATCTGGCATAAAAACTGCTTCATCTGCAGCAACTGCAAGCAAATCATTGGAACCCAAAGTTTCTTCCCTGTAGAGCAGGAGTTCTACTGTGTGGCTTGCCATGAAGCTAAGTTTGCCAAACGTTGTGTGAAATGCAACAAGCCCATTACATCCGGAGGAATCAGTTACCAGGATCAGCCCTGGCATTCTGCGTGCTTTGTGTGTGTTTCCTGCTCTAAGGAGCTGAGTGGGCAGCGTTTCACTGCTGTAGATAACCAGTATTATTGTGTGGATTGCTACAAGAACTTTGTGGCCAAGAAGTGTGCTGGATGCAAGAACCCCATCACTGGGTTTGGTAAAGGCTCCAATGTGGTAACCCATGAAGAACATTCCTGGCATGACTTCTGCTTCAACTGCAAAAGCTGCTCTGCAAATCTGGCCAACAAGCGTTTTGTATTTCATGAGCAGCAGGTGTATTGTCCTGAGTGTGCCAAAAAGCTAATGACTTGACAAGGGCTCCTATCCTGTAAAATGGCATTTGAACCATGATCTGTGTTCTCACTCTCTTTTGCCCTGCACCAACCGTAGGGGAACAGTGGGCTTTCACCTCTATAAAGTTGCTCCTCTGTCTTGTCTTACATTTCACAGTGTTATTCAGCTAAGGGCACAAGTGATCATATTAGGACCCAACATAGAACAACCTTGCAGCAAAAGTAATTTCTCTGTTGTTGCAATGGAAAAACAAAAACTTACTCTTCTACATGTTTCTTATAGATCAGAAAAGTAACCATGTAGCCACATGTTTTAAGCAAGAAGCATCAGCAATAAAGCCTCCCCTGAGACGTTCCAGGCTCAGCTAGGATCCACTGTGTAGTCACACAACATGCAAGAGGTGTAGCAATTGCTCCAACTCACTGCTTACCCTCTTCTGTGAACAGAAAAAGAACTTTCCAGAATGCATGGTTTAACTTCCTCATCAAAACTTTTGTGCTTTCACATTACATGAATTTCCAGAAAATAAACATTTTGAGCCAGGTGGTGGTGGTGCACACCTTTATCCCAGTACTGGGGAGGCAGAGGCAGGTGGAGTTTGAGGCCAGCCTGGGCTACAGAGACAGTTCCAGGACAGCCAAAGTTGTTACAGAGAAACCCTTGAAAAACAACAAACATTTTGAATTTAGCTGTAATTCTCAGCTGACCTTTTCCACATGCTGACTTTCTTCTGCATGTTTCTTATAGATCACAAAAGTGCTAACTGTGTAGTGATTAGGGACATGGAAATCAAAGCAATGGTGAGGGGTTAAAGAGATGACTCATTTGGATATTTGTTTGCCATGCAAACATTAACACTCCTGTAAAAAGCTGTCTAGCACTAGAAGATAAAGGACAGCTATATTGGTGGTGTGCTTTTGTGACCCCAGGGCTGGCATCTCAGAGGCAGGCAGATCCCTAGGGCTCATTGACTAACCAACCTAACCAATCAGTGAAGAACAATCCAGGAAGCTGCCAGAAGTAGATCTGTGTCCTCTGCATGTGTATACTTGCATATACTCACACATACATGCCCCTCAGTGAAAATCTACTTGGTTAATTTTTTTAGTATAAATACTATTAATGGAGAGAAGCCAAAACACTTATTTTAATAGAAATGTAGACTTGAACAAACACTTGGAAAAATGACTTGAGAGCTCATTTACTTACAAAATTAATAATACCCTTACATTATGATCCAGATATCCCACTAGATAACAACTCAAGCAGATATACATATATACAAAAACAAAACATGTTCTATAACAACTTAAAATTAGAAATGTCTAAGTACCCTATAATTAGTGAATATATAAACAGATGTTGATACATATGCTCAGTGGAATCTACTTGGAAACAAACTACATAAAATGAATAGGTAGCATTCTCAGTGAAAGACTTAAGACCAAAAAGTATACATACAGTATGAATCCATATATATGACATTGTTGAAAGACAAAAACCATAGAAAACAATTGTTGATAGGAAGTAGGAATGGTTGACTAGAGGGGCTTGAGGAATTTGGGGGAAGCAGTGGAACTATTCTGTTTCTTAATTGTGATATGGGTGTACAATGTATGTATCTGTCAAAACTATGCTAACATTAATTCATAAATGATACTTCAGTAAGCTTGATTTAAAATAGAAAAAAGCTGAAATGGGAAAAATACAGTTGAAATGATGTGAGACCACCTGGCACCATGAATATAAAGGCTCTTCTAAAAGTAGACATCCCCTCCATGCTCCTAATGGACAACCCTTCACGGGAGTATCAGTAATGATGCTACTAAATTTTAAAACACTCCGTTTGCTCTTAGATTTTTGCATAATTGTTCGTCAGATTTGACCACAGTTGGCTACTTTCTGCTCTCAAATGCCCTTCTATAGAAACAGAGAAACTTGAGTACCACTGTTTGAGTCTGGGCTCTATCCTAGCATAGCGAAACATAAGATAGCTCCAGTAATTCTGCTACAGGTCCTATTTTTCCTGTGGACTACTGCCTGGGCTTTGTCCACATTCCATTTCTGTAATCTTCCTTGTTACTTAAGGAAGTTTTCTTGTAACCAGGATAATCTAACCAAAATATGGAGTGTTTTTACATATTTCCCATGTGTTTAGCACTTGATAAAGGACAGATATTTTAATGTTAAAGAGCTTACTCCATTAAAAAAAAGACATGTCAATCAAGCATTATAAATTATATTAAATATGATACAAATAAACCCTAAAATGAGTAGTCAAAAAAGTTGGGATTAAGCCAGGAGGTGGTGGCGCACACCTTTAATCCCAGCACTCCAGAGGCAGAGCCAGGCGGATCTCTGTGAGTTCAAGGCCAGCCTGGGCTACAGAGTGAGTTCCAGGACAGGTACCAAAACTACACAGAGAAACCCTGTCTCGAAAAACCAAAAAAAAAAAAAAAAAAAAAAAAAAAAGTTGTGATTGAATGAGTGCATGAAAGATAGCTATGGGGGACTAGAGAGAGCTCAATGGCTGACACCACACTAGCTACTCTTTTTAAGGACTAGAGTTCAATTCTCAGCAATCTCCCCAGAGGCTCACAGTCATCTGTAATTACAGTTCCAGGAGTTACAGTGCCGTCTTCTGGCCTCCAAGGATATAGGCATGCACGTGTTACATATACATCCATGCAGGCAAAACACTCATATACAAAACAGTCTTTTTAAAGATAGAGGGGTGGAGAGATCACTCAGTCTGCAAAGTGCTTGCCTTGCAAGCATGAGCACCCAAGTGCAATCCCTAGGGCTCATTTCTGTTTTTAACCAAATATAGTTTTGTGTACTTATAATCACAGTGCTGGGAAATCAGAGATGGAAGGATTCCTGGGGCTCATTGACAGTTCCCAGGCCAGTGTCAGTGTCTCAAAAAAAAAAATGGACAAGCATCTGAGAAATGACACCCACCCACTCACTGCACATGCACTTACACAAAGATATAGCTATAGATGTGAGTTGGAAAAAGAATCTGGATAAGAAGGGACTTAAAATTTTGAAGGCAGACATCAAGATATAGCAAGCACTAACTTCTCAAACATTCCATCCTATTGCTATCACACCCAGCTTTGTCATTATCTTTTAATAAGTGTAAAAGTGGAGCTGGATAGTGCTAAGTCACCACAGGAGAACCATTACTGTTACCCACACAATATAAAAAGAGGACTGACATGAGCCTCTGCTTAACCTTGGAGCAAACAACTCCAAATGGTCAGAACTCACGCAGCATTAGCTTTATCAATGGTGTCTTAGGGTTTCTATCAACTGAAAATGGGCATAACTCACGCAGCATTAGCTTATCAACAGTGTCTTAAGGTTTCTATTGCTGCGAAGAGACACCATGACCACAGCAACTCCTATAAAGGAAAACATTTAACTGGGGTGGCTTACAGTTTCAGAAGTTCAGTCCATTATCATCATGGCAGGATATGGTGGTATGCAGGTATACTTGGTTCTGGAGGAGCTGAGAGATCTACATCTTGATCTGCAGACAATAGGAAGTGAATTGTGTCACTAGGTGTGGCTTGAGGATAGGAGAACTCAAAGCCCACCCCCACAGTGACATATTTCCTCCAACAAGGCCATACCTACTGCAACAAAGCCACACCTCCTAATAGTGCCACTCTCTAAGGGGGCCATTTTCTTTCAAACCACTGCATTCCACTCCCTGGCCCCCAAAGGCTTGTAGCTATATCATAATGCAAAAATGCTTTTAGTCCAATTTCAAAAGTCCCCATAGTCTATAACAGTCTCAAACTTAAAAGTCTAGTCAAGTTCAAAGTCTCTTCTGAGATTCATGCAATCTCTTAACTGTAATCCCCTCAGCAGATCACATACTTCCAACATATACTGGCATAAGAAATACATTACCATTCCAAAACATAGTGAGGAAATACTGGACCAAGTCAAGACCAAAAACCAGCTGGGCAAACTCTAAACTCTGCATCTCTATGTTTAATATCAAAATATTCTTCAGATCTCCAACTCCTTTCAACTTTGTTGACTACAACACACTTGTTTCTCTTAGGCTGGTTCTATTCCCTGTTAGCAGCTCTCCTCAACAGGTATCTCAGGGCTCTGGTATCTCCAACATCTTGGGGTCTCCAAGGCAATTCTGGCTTCAGAATCACAGTTGCACACGATAGCCTCTCTAGGCCTCCATTCAGGGACACCCCTGACACATGCCTAGCCTCAACAGCTTTCCTCAGTCACTCCTTGACTATAAAGACAGAACCACGTGGCCGAAGCTGCCAAGTTCTGCTGCTTACTGGGATTGGAACATGGCACTCTTGTTCAATTACAACTTCACCTGCTGTGGGATAAATCCTTTCCTACACTGTGAAAATGTGTTGCTCTCAAAAGCTGATTGGCCAATGGCTAGGCAGGATTTTCAGGAGAGAGAGAGAGAGTGCTGGGAAGAAGAAGGGTGGAGTCTGGAAGAGACACCATGAGAAACAGAGCAAGCAGGATGGGAAGTATAGACATGAGGTAAACAAACCTCTGGGCAGCAACATAGATTAATAAAAATTTAAGTTATAAGAGCTAGCTAAAAATGAGCCTAAGCTATCGGTCAAGCATTTATAATTTAAAGTTTTTGTGTGGTTATTTGGGAGCAGCTGGTAGGACAGAAAAATCTACCTACCATTCACCAGCTTTCTGTCTTCCTTAATTTCCTTCACTGTCTAAGCTTGGTTATCCTGGAACTTGCTCTGTATACCAGGCTGGGCTTGAACTCAGAGAACTTTCAATTATATCTTCAACACCTTTCTGTTTTCAGTGGTTTCCTTCACTGCCTAATTTCTGCTTGGCTGTTCTGGAACTTGCTCTGTAGAACAGGCTGGCCTCAAACTCAGAGACCCACTAGCCTCTGACTTCCCAGTGCTGAGATTAGAGGCATGCACCACCACACACAGCTCTGGGCTTCTTTTTAATTTCTTTTCACAATTTGGAAACTTAGCTGGGTGGGATCTTGGGTACCACTTGTAAGCAAAGGCATGAGAGTCTGTGAAAAGGGTATTAAGGATTTATTAAGATATAAAATGAGGAGAAAATGCACCCATGGATACAGAACAAAGTAAACAGCCAGCATGGTCCTCTGTTCTGCCTGTGAGTAAATGGAACCACCAGTCCAATCTCTGACCACAAGAGAGGGTGGGCATGCCTCTATCCTCAGTTTTAAGCAGTCACATAAATGACCATGCCCTAAGGCTTGTACTCCAAAGCTATTGGTTGAACCAATACCCACAACATTCCCTTTATTTCTTTTCTTAATCTGTTTATTTCCTTGAACACAAGATGTAGCTCCTTTCCACTTCCTGGTGTCCCTTTTCTCTTCAATCTCTACATTTTATATTTTTACTTACTCAGCTTGCTCCTTTTCCTTATAAATCTTCATTAGAATTAACACTAATAACTACATGACAGAGTCATTACTAGGCTATTTTGAGATTTTCTCTGCCAACAGAATTAATCCAAAAACTCTTCAATTAGCCTCAGGCAGACTTTTCAGAGAAGGACAAAAAGCAGCCACATTCTTCACCAAAATAACACAAGAATGATCTCTAGGCAACATGCTAAATTCTCCTCTGAAACCTCTTGAGCCAGGCCCCACAGTTCAAACCACACTCAGCGCCACTGTCTTCCATGCTCCTACTAGGATGGCCCATTAAGCAGCACTTAAAGTATTCAACTGCTTTTCTATCCCACAATTCCAAGGTCTATATTACTTCAAACAAAAGCATGGTCAGGCCTAGCACATCAATACCCCACTTCTGGTACCAACTTCTGCCTTAGTTAGGTTTTCTATTGCTGTGAAGAGACACCATAACCATGGCAACTCTTATAAAGGAAAGCGTTTAATTTGGGTGGCTTACAGTTTCAGAGGTTTAGTCCATTATCATCATGGAGGGACCTGGCAGCATGCAGGCAAACATGGTGCTGGAGAAGGAGCTGAGATTTCTACATCTTGATCTGCAGGCAAAAGGAAGTGAACTGTGTCACTGGGCATAGCTTGAGTATAGGAGAGACTTCAAAGCCCACCCCCAAAGTGACACACTTCCTCCAACTAGGCCATACCTACTCCAACAAAGCCTACTCCAACACTTCCTAGTAATGCCACTCCCTATGGGGGCCATTTTCTTTCAAACCACCACAGGGAGGAAAAGGTTTATTCAGCTTACACTTCTACATCACTGTTCATCACCAAAGGACAGGAACTCAAACAGGACAAGAACCTAGAGGCAGGAGCTGATGCTGAGGCAATGGAGGAGTGCTGCTTCCTGGCTTGCTTCACATGGCTTGCTCAAGCCTGCTTTCTTATAGAACCAGGACCACAAGCCTATGGATGGCAGCACCTACAATTTTCTGGGCCCTTCCTCATCAACCACTATTTAAGAAAATGCCTTACAGCTGGATCTTATGGAGGCATTTTCTCAATTGAGGCTCCTTCCTCTCTCATAACTCATAACTCAAGTTGACATAAAACCAGCCAGTACAAATGGTAAAGGGATAAATGGGGATTGGTGAAAACCAGCAAGATGGAGCTTTATTTTAAAAAAAAAAAGGTCAAAACTAACCCTCAGAGTCTTTTGTTGCCATATGCAGTAGCTGGTTGTAAAGAAGGGACATGGATGGTTGTCTTGAGAAGTGAGACTTACTGATGTAAGTTTTTTTCATGTGATCCCATGTCATGAAAACTCCCAAGTGAACTTCAAGTAAGAGATCTTCTTGGTTTGGCCTCTACTTATGAGCAGTTGCCCATCATCTCCTTTAGGCATTGAAGTCTGCCTTCTAAAAGGTATGGTCTTCCTTGTACAGATAAAGGCTAAGTATCCCTAACATCTTGCCTCGAGTCTAGCCAGTGAGGATGGATTTCCACTAGCCTGAAACACTAATATCAAGCAGTCTGCAGAAGCAAATGAGTCAGGGGTGGTAAGAACTCTGTTTTAGGGTATTTTTTTTAAGTCTGCCCTTCATATTTACATTGGAATGGGAAGGAAGCAGCAGCCAATCCCTATATGAGTGTGAAGAAGCCAACATTAATACCTCCGAGCTGAAATTTACATCAGTGGTGACTTGGCCTCCTTTCCTTCCTTGCCTTCAGGGCACATCCTTATATGAGTCTAATCATTTCTTTTCCAAGAGAACAATTACTTTCAGCACCTCCGTGCTGTGCTAGTTAATAGCCCCAGAATACAGCAGTCACACAGCCGCTGTTTCATAGAAGGCTAGATTATAGAAACAACAGAATTGAAGGAGAATATACAGGCCAGCCCTTCTACACTTAGAAAATACTTTAGCTTCAACTCCTTTAGTCTCCTATCAAGCTTTCCAGAGCCTTGAGAGGATGGAACTTGAGTTTCATGGTGACATGATTAGGCAATAGGGCCCGGAAACAGTCCAGTTGCTATAACCACTTTGGTTTTGCATCATGATTCTGCTGCTTTGGTCAAGTTTGCTGCTGCTGTTGTTGTTGTTTTGTCTTTGTTTTTAACAGGTGTATATGTTTGGGAATGTGTGTGTGTGTGTGTGTGTGTGTGTGTGTGTGTGTGTAAGTGGGTCATCCTCAGTAATGCTACTCACCTCTTTTGAAACAGGGTCTCTCAATGGCCTGGAGTTCACCAATTAGGCTAGACTGGCTAACCAGTGAACCCCAAAGATCTACCTATCTCTTCTTCCTCATTTCTGGGATTACAAGTACACGCCACCAAGCTTAGCAAGTTCACATAGATTCTGGGAACCAAACTCAGGCCTTCATGACTGTGAGGTCTGAGCCATCTCCCTAGCTCTGGTTAAGGTTCTTAACTCATTAGGACTTCTTTTCTCTCATTTCAGAAATGGGAGCTAATAGCCCTCATCCCCTAGGAGTGTGGTGATGATTAAATAATATAATTGTGTTAGTCAGCTTTCTATTTCTGTAACAAACACCTGAGATGATCCACTTATAAGAGAAACAATTTGTTCTGACTCATGGTTTGAGAGATTCTGTTCAATAATTGGTTCATCCTGTTGCTTCAAGCCGGAGATCAAGCACATCATAGTGGGAGCATGTGGCAGGGAAAAACTCTCAACTCATATCTGTGAAGCAAATGAAAGGAAGAGGAAGAGATGGAGTCCCACAGCTCCCATCAGGGGCAGACCTCAATGACTTAAGACCTTCCACTTGGCCTACATTCCGAAGGTTCTTCCAACTACCAGTGCTGCCTGATGAGCAAGCCTTCACCTTATGACTCTTTGGGGGACACTTGGGATCCAAACCACAGGAATAATGTGAAGGGAAGGGCAAGGTAGAGCTCAGTGGTAGAACGTTTGACCACAGAGAAAGTACTCAGTATACAGTAGCCATTTTCTGATGACGGCTGGGAGGACAGTCTGGTTTTGCCAGTTGTTAACTCTTTTCTTTCTACCATAGAGGTCAACTTGACGTTTTTAGGGATAAATGCTTTGTCTTTTACAGATGTCTTCACTTTTCCTTCCCAAGCTTCCTGTTTTTTATAACTGAGTTCATGACAACGTGGACAGGGTGAATGGATTCTTGAACCCTCCCCTCAGACCTCATTGGTCTTCTGGACTTCCTCTGACTCTCGTGTTAGTGCCTTTTCACCCTGACTTCTAAACTTTGTAGAGCCCCAGGGTTCAGGTGTAGACACCTTAATCAAAAGTGATTAGTAAATTCCATCCATTACATTGCCCCTCATCTTAGTACTATAAATTTAAATATTCATGTTCTGGCTACTCTTAAATTTATAGCCACAGTCCATGTCTTTGACCTGAACAACAGATTTCAGGTATAACTGTCTACCAGAAAGTTTCCACTGAGGTCTATGATTGGCATTTCAAACTTGAAGCACAAAATTCTTGACCTCACTCATTAAATTTTATCTTCTATCAGACTTTCCCAACGCAGTTGATGCAATTGCATCCTTGTAACTGCTCAATTAAAAATCTTGGAGTGATTCTCTGGTTTCTCTTTGCCCACACCTTTTATCAACTCTTTGAGGAAGTCCAATTACATCCATTTTCAAACATACTTTGCAAACTCGATCAATTCTCCCCACTTTGGCTTGCTACTATTGTGACTTAGGCTCCTACTATTTCTTTCTTTTTTTTTTTAGGTTTTTCGAGACAGGGTTTCTCTGTGTAACTTTGCGCCTTTCCTGGATCTCGCTCTGTAGACCAGGCTGGCCTCAAACTCACAAAGATCCGCCTGCCTCTGCCTCCCAAGTGCTGGGATTAAAGGCGTGCGCCACCACCGCCCGGCGGCTCCTACTATTTCTGTCTGGACTATAGTCACAACCTCCTAAACAGTCTCAGTACTTTTTTCCTTATAGTCTGTTTTCAACAAGGATTCAATGTGAACCTTTCAAAACCTACATCAGATTACACCAACTCATCTGCTAAACATCTTTCTGTGATCTCCATCGCATTCAGAGTGAAAGCCAAACCCCTATGAGACTTGGAGACTTGGTACTCCTCCCATCTTATCCGCCCTTGACTTGCCTTCCACTCTGTTCCTCCTAAATGACCCTGCTCTAGTCATTATGACCTCTGAAAGCCTTCATACTTACCAAGTATTCTTCTTACTCAGGGCCTTCATACTTGATTGTTCAAAATCATGGTGAGATCACACATACGAAAATGGTTACTACAAAAAAAAAAAAAAAAAAAACCACAGTAAGCCAAATGCTAT
This sequence comes from Peromyscus attwateri, assembly GCA_902168425.1. Lineage (NCBI taxonomy): Eukaryota > Metazoa > Chordata > Mammalia > Rodentia > Cricetidae > Peromyscus > Peromyscus attwateri. The sequence goes on from CABHPP010114241.1 coordinate 13,704, forward strand.
AGTGCTTTAGTGAATGCCTATTGCTCTCAGAAGGCTGAAGCGGGAAGATCACAAGTCTGAGGCCACCTGGACCACATATGGCAAGAGTCTATCAAAAACAAAAAACCCTCAATAATAAACCTTGGTGAGGATGTGGAGAAATACACCTTAAAGACATGGCTAGTAGGAATGTAAACAGGCATTTTGGACAGGTGCCTGAAGAGTGCTGTTGGCCATGTTCAACCAGCTTGCCTTAAATAAGATTTTTTTAAACATCAACAATAACAATAACAAAACCACCTGCTTTAGCTGGTGATGTATTGATTGGTGAAAATGTAACATAGGACAGGAACCTAATCTTACATTCCCTCTGAGACAGTGTTTGATAATTCAGTATTCTCAGCAACCCTATGAATGACAGAAATAAAGATAACTAACTGTATATATCCATACAAAGAAGTATTAAAAATCATGTGCAGTACACTATGTACAAATTTCAAAAACAGTATGCTACTCATGTAGGAAAAATGAGAAGTTGAGACTCAATGAAACATTCTAGCCCATCAATATATAGAATTACATAATTTTGTTACTGATCAAAAATACCAGAATAAAAAAATACCAGAATGCATACCAATAACCCACAAGTGAATTCAGAATGATAATGGATTTTCAGCTCACTTTATCTGAAATCAAAACTCCAGTTGTTATGTCTCATCCGTGTTTAACAAACAGAAGCACTTTTCAAACATGTCTTAGTAATCATATTGAGTTGATCCAAACATCTTTCTCATAATTCTCTGTCCAGCGTGCTCTGGTGTCTTGGTTTTCGTGATTATCAGGCTTGCTGGGATGCTCTGCACTTCACCTCCTGTGGTTGCCTCTGGGGTACATTTAACATAATGATTAATTACACGCTTGAACATTCTTCAGGAATATAAATGAGTGGTTTCCTGTGTGTGAAAGAACCCAGATGCCAAGGACTGCATATTGTATTTTTTCACTTATATGAAATGTCCAGAAAAGGCAAATCTAGATTGACAGAAAGCAAGTCCACAGTTACCTAGGACTGGGGGTGGGACTAAGGATTTACGGCACATGGGCATGGGGACCTTGTCAGGGTGATGCTAATAGTAGATTGTTCTAATAGTAGATTGTGGCAAAATGGTTGCACACTATGTAAATTTACTAAAGTTCATTGTTTTGTACATGAAAAACAGACAGGAATTATGTAAATTTTGTTCATCAAAGCTGTTGATTAAAAAAGAGAGGAAATATTTGGGTAGCCACACAGGAAAACCTTAAGCCACTTATAAGAAAAGAAAAAAAAATGAGCTTTCCATTAGTTTCTCCTCTCATTCCATGTCTTCTGCAGTGTGGCTTTGTAGCACGAATCCTAATTGGTCTTAATAATAAAAACCCAGAGGCAGACATTGAGGTAAGTGCTGAAAGATCGGAGCAGCCACTAGAGAGACTTTATTTCCACCAATCCTCAGCCTGAAAGGGCTGAGCTTCTGTCTCCACCGTGCTTTATCACTTCTTCTCTCCACCCAGCCATGTCACTTCCTGTTTCCTCCTCCCAAGTGCTGAGATTAAAGGTGTGTGCCCCCACTGCCTGGCCTCTATGGTTAACTAGTGGCTGGCTCTGCACTCTGAAGTCCAGGCAAGATTTATTTGTTAAAGCACAAACAAAATATCACCACACAGCTTTATCATTCTATTAATCAAAAGTGGGGCCTAAAGTCATGCAAGATGACCCAAGCCTGTAATCCGGCACTCAGGATCCCAAATTCAAGGCCAGCCTGGACTATAAAAGTAGTGGAAGCCAGGTAGTGGTGGCACACGCCTTTAATCCCAGCAAACAGGAGGCAGAGGTAGGCAGATCTCTGTGAGTTTGAAGTCAGCCTGGTCTACAGAGTGAGTTCCAGGACAGTCAGGGCTACACAGAGAAACCCTGTCTCAGGAAAATAAAAACAAAACAAAAACATAAAAAACAAAAAAGGAAGGAAGGAAGGAAGGGAGGGAGGGAAGGAGGGAGGGAGGGAGGGAGGAAGAAGCAGACATTAGATACTATCAGAATGAGGCAGAGGTGAGGATGCATGTCTTCCAATGCTGGCTTATAAAAGCCTCAGAGCTCCTTCAGAAGCCTACTGAACTCTCTCTCCTCTCCTTCATGGGTACTGTGTCTCAGAACTCAGTACCAACCTGTGAGAAGCACAAAACCATATGGAGAGGCCGTGTCTTAGTTAGGGTTTCTATTGCGAGGATAAAAAACAAAGACCAAAATCAACTTGGGGAGGAAAGGGTTTATTTCAGTTTACAGTTTCACATCACAGAAGAAAATCAGGGCAGGCACTCAAGCAGGGCGGAAGCCTGGAGGCATGAACAAAGCAGAAGCTGTGGAGGAATGCTGCTCACTGGCTTGCTCACTGTGGCTTGATCAGCTTGCTTTCTTATGCTGCTCAGGACCACCTGCCCAGGGTGGCACTGTGCCTCTCACGTCACTAATCAAGACAATACCCAACAGACTGGCCTGCAGGTCACTCCTATGGAGGTATTTTCTCGGTTGTGATTTCCTCTTCTCAGATAATTTTAATCTGTGTCAAGTTGACAATAAACTAACTAGCACAGGCCATAGGTACACACACTGCTTCAAGGACCACACCCAAGGCCAGCACTTTTGAACTTTTCCCGACCACACAAAAACTGAGCAGAGAAGCTTTCAGATTGTTCTGCACCTGATTTGTTTTGGTCACCCAGAAGTTATGGCTTTCCTAACTGCAGCCCTGGGTGTTGTAGAATAAGACAATCCCTTGGCTGTAGTTAATGCGAATTCTGCCCCTGTGAGCATGGGGGACAGCTGTGTTTTCTGTCAAGTATCTGGAGTAACTTGTTAAGCATCAAGAGGCAACTACAGAGCAGCAGCGTGCCAGAGTGCTGCTGTGTTCTAGCTCGGTCTGCCTCATCATATTCCCTTTAATAACTTGTTTAATCCAGTATCCCATAAGGCTAGTCTTTCCTTAGTATAATAAATTGGGGTTTTTGCAGAGATAGTGTGAGACTTTGTAAATGTTCCCATTTTTCACCTAATTTTCAATTGATTTATTTTCTTATTTAAATGAATACAGACTTGTGGGTTCATATTTTATTTGATATTTTGTTATCCACTATTGTTATTGGATGCTCATCGGAGCCTAGACTTGAGTAGTGAGAGTCCCTTCCGGTTGGCAGAACTCTGTATTATACATAGATACATAGAGAGGTGTGTAATGTTTCTCCTCCAGTATCTCTAATTCCAAATTGTCAGCACACAGTTAATTTGGGGTTCCTGCCTTTCCACACTGTGTCTTGCTGACAGTGGCGCACCCGTTACTATTATTCTTACTGTGCTTACTTTACTCTTCCCACTCCCCACTGTTTCCCTGCCTCCTCTTCTGTGTGGATACCCTCCTCTCCCCTCAGCCTTAGCACCACGGAGGTGACGGAGGGACAGACAGACAGGACGGGAAGATAGGGTTGGGGAAGACGTGCATGTGTGGCTCAGGATTTCAGAATGGCCATGGAATGTACCTTGCCAGCACCCTTATGGTCTTTGACTGAGTTTTGCGCAGGGTGAAGGAAAGAGGAAAAAATAGGAAGAAAGAAAAAAGAAAGAAGAGCCGGGCGGTGGTGGCGCACGCCTTTAATCCCAGCACTCAGAAGGCAGGGGCAGGCGGATCTCTGTGAGTTCAAGGCCAGCCTGGGCTACAGAGTGAGATCCAGGACAGCCAGGGCTACACAGAGAAACCTCATCTCAAAAAAAAAAAAAAAAAAAAGGAGAAAGAAAGAAAGAAAGAAAGAAAGAAAGAAAGAAAGAAAGAAAGAAAAGAGGGAACTTAACAATTTGGGAGGCTAAAATACATTTTTTGACAAATACACAAACAAGTTTATGCTTTAAAATATCAAGCACTTACATCCATTTCTGTTCTAAACTATAGTCACGTGTTTTGTTTTGTTTTTTTTTTTTTTCTGAGACAGGGGTTCTCTGTGCAGCCCTGGTTGTCCTGGAACTCGCTCTGTGGACCAGGGTGGCCTGGAACTCACAGAGATCCGCCTGCCTCTGCCTTCCGAGGTGCCATGTCATTCTCAGCCTTAAAATCTTATAATCTGCTATCCGGGGTCATGGTAACATCCAGGCCCAAGCTGCTGCTGAGGGCCATGTCTGGGTCTGTGGTCCTGAGGCAGCTGAGGTCTGTGTTGATGTATGTAGTCTGTATTACCACAGGAGTCCTGCATGCTGAGGTTCAAGGGCCCTGCTGAACCAGCCCCGCCCCTCACGGGCCTCATCCCTCACAGGAGAGCTGGCCCCACCCCTCACCATGGAGGCGGAAAAGATGACTCCACCCCTCACCAGAGGTGAGTGGTCCCAGCAGTCAGGACAGACCAAATCGGCTACTACCCAGACCCACATCTGGGGCTTTGAACTGGCCCACCCCAACATCTACCCCATCTATGACCTGCTGGTGTCCGTAAAGGGACTGGTCCTGCAGAACCATAGCCACAGGATCTCCATGACTTGGGACAACAGCAGGATATCCTAGAGGAGTTTTGGTGAAGGTCCAGTATTGATGCTGTACCAGAAACCAGAGGCCTTGAACCTGACCGACAACTCATTACACAATGAACATTTGCAAGTAAAGCTGTTTGGACAAAATGGCCTACTGTGTGACACACAGCAGCTCCCAAGGCCACTGGGACAAGTGAAGAGCTGATGGAGAGGAGGGAAAGATGAAGCGGCGAAGTGTGTTTTGCTTGTTTGTTTTTGCTTGCTTTTTTGTTGTTGTTGTTGTTTTGTGTTTTTTGTTTTAATTATTTTTTTATTTTTTATTGTATCTTTACTTCTTTTTAAATTTTCTTTGAGGGGTAGATGCTACAAAAGGTGAGGAGCAGATATGGAGGGACTGGGAAATGACAGGATTGGGGTGCATGGTGTGAAATTCCCGAAGAATCAATAAAAATTTATGTTCAATAAAAAAGAAGTTAAAAAAGAAATCTTAGTCACTTCTTAATGAAACCTTTGTCTTTGTTTACAAATACAGTAACAGCTCAGCTTGCTCCCTTGCTCTTTATACAAACACATACACTTAGTCACATCTTAAGCGTCTTGATTTAAAATACATAGACAAGGACATCAAATTTGTCATTAAAATATTAATTAAAACCCACAATTTCAACAAGATAGTGAATCAAAATAAATAATAAATTAAAGAAAACTGTATAATGCATTTAGAAGTCACATTTCTTATAAGGAATTTGTTTTCCTGAAGTACTGAAGTGATGTAGGTGCATTTCCCCTCGGGACGGCCTCCGGACAAGCGCCGTGACTGAAGGACAGGTGTGGGTAAGGAAACTCTGTTAGGTCCGCCCCTGAGGCAGAGCAACTTGTCTCAATGTAGGACAGCCGCACTTTACATATGTATTGCCCTGGATTTTTATGTTAATGTTAGTTTCCAAAAATAGCAGACTTTAATAACTCAGTGACCCAGGTGTCTAAAAATAAGGCAATATGGGTGAAATTTAAAAAGAACAGTTTACTAATCAAATCTCAAGACTTTATATGAACCATCTAATGAACTCAACACATAACAATACTTAATGTTTTCAAGTGTTTATTTTAAAGCATAATCTAAAAAAAACTTATTAAACAACCATCTATATAAGACCCATCTATTTTTTCCCGAAGATATTTTTTATAAAAATATTAATTATAAAAAAAAAATCTTATAGCCAGGCAGTGGTGGCGCATGCCTTTAATCCCAGCACTGGGGAGGCAGGGGCAGGCAGATCTCTGTGAGTTCGAGGCCAGCCTGGTCTACAGAGCTATCTCAGGACAGCCAGGGCTCCACAGAGAAACCCTGTCTCAGAAAACCAAACAAAATTCTTGAGGTCGGGCATGATAGTACACGCCTTTATTCCTGGAACTCAGGGGACAGAGGGAGGTGGTGCTCTGTGAGTTTGAGAGAAGCCTGGTCTACCCAGAGTTCCAAGCCCAGCTGGAGCTGCATAGTGAGACCTGGCAAATAAGTAAATATATAATAAAATACTGAAATGGTTTATCGGTACAGTTGCAGATCCCATCAATAACTCGCATCATCATAAGTAGTAAGTATATGGTGTTAGCTCCCAACCGCCTGGGTTTGGGCGGCGGCAGCTTACGTCATCAGCTCTCTCCAAGGTGCAGCGCCATTTCCGCGGTCCTTACAAGCTGCACACTTCCCTTTGAGACACTACAGCCCTTAGAAGTGTTCGTCAGCCACTTTTCTCTCTCTTGCTCTCTTGTCTGTTCTGTCTGTCTGCCTGTCTGCCTCTCTCATGCCTCCCCCGTGGCCTTGTGCTCTGTCACTCTCTCCCCTCCCCCAATAAGCCTCTTGCACTAACCCCATCGCGCCTGGTGCGCTCTCTTAGCCACCCACCTTCGCCCGCCTGTCAGGGGTGCTCTGTTTTCTGTCACTTTATCACTACATATGGTTTCATAAACAAATTCTAGCGAAAAGCTGTTCATTATAACTAATTAAAATGCTCTCCCTTAGCTTTCCATATAAAACAAAAATCACATTTGAATTCTTCGGTGAATGCCCTCCTAAGAATAATAAAATGAGCCAGAAGACCAGGTAGCTGCCCTTAGACCGTCCTCACTCTCTCAGTTCCCTTAGCAGACACCCCATGACTCTCTCTGTCTTTCTCTCCCTCTCTCTCTCTCCCTCTCTCTCTCCCCAACTTCTCTCCCAAAAAAGCTCTAAAAAGGTAACCATGGCTATGATTCTTTTAATCAGCATGCTCCTCTGCCGGCATGGCCGCCACGGGCAGTGACCAGCCACGAGGGGCAGCGCCGCAAAATAACCAACAAAAACTACGTACAATAAGAGCAATTATCAGGTAAGAATTACATTTACAATATCTAGTCCATTTATATTTGGCAAATTTGGAGAAAGTACCACGTTATCTATCCTATCCTGGTGTGTCAAAAGTTGTATACCTGATTTATATTCTATCATAATTAAGGAAAACTTTAGCTATAACTGTATCTAGTCTTCAACTCCATCAAAACCCTGAGAAGGATATAATATTACTTGAGCAAACAGGAAGTACAGCGCAAGCAACTTCCAAAACTATAGAAATGACAGAAATAGCTGAGTGACTGGACAGTCAGTCACCCAAGGTTCCTCAGTAACATTGAGGCATCCATCTTCAGCTTACAGGCCTAGAATATCTACAGACTTTTCTGTGCAGCAGGAATTTTGAAGGACTGTCCTATCTTGTCTTGAAAAAGTTCAGCAGTCGCCTACTTTTGTGTTCTGCTTATCCGATTTGGACAGTTTACTGTCAACAATCAAGGTAAGGGCAGTTTCTTGCCTAGTGGATAATTTTGCCACAATGAAAGAAAACTCCATATGCAGGTTCTTTAACACCCATAATCCTTTTTTGAAGTAAATTGGTGCTGCCAGGAGCAGACATGTCTCACTGTCATAAAAAGCCTTATGTTATTAAAACATCATAAATATGATATTCTGTAAGTCTCTGAAGTGTTCAAAGACTACCTATCTATCTAAAATATATCTGTTTAACCTTGAAAACATACCTAACATTACTACAAGTTTGTTTGTTATAGATGACTAACTACTAACTACATTTCTTAATTATCTTAAACAATTTGTAATAATAGCCTTTAAGGACTAGAACTTTACATTACATTTTAAAATGAGCTACATAGGTATAATACCTTGAACAAGAGTAGAAAAATATATACAGTATAACAAAAATAACCTTAAATTTGTATCGTTAGCCAAAAATTCATACCAATGTAAAATATTTAAGACTAGTAGTTGCTTTTTAGTTTAAAAGTAGATTCAATAACCTACCCTTTATCCTATCATTTCTATATATATCCCCCTTTTTTTCTTTAGAAAGAGATCTCTGAATCTAACCTCCTTTGCTCAACTTTCTCCCTGACCATGACCACCAACAACTTTCAGTTAACTTCTCTAAATGATGATAAACATCCATAATCCATTAAAAGACCAAAAAATTACCCACCCTACCTCTTGGGAATGTGATAATCCTGTTCTCTAGATTGCTTCCTGTTGCCTGGGGGTGGTGGCATCTTTAGGGGACCCTGAGAAAATTGAGATAATGGCCAAGTCCTAGGAGAGTTAGCTGTCTTGTTTGTTGCCAGTCTCTGTGTAATGGGAAAGTGTGGGCTTATCTGAAGTCCTGGCTGGAGTAGTGCATGAGGGTGGACCATCTCAGCTGGCAGCCTTGAAGCTGTCTGGATGCAGAACTCTGAGGGAACTGCAACAGAGGTACTCTGAGAGGCTGAATCACCTGGGCTACCCATTCTCATAGGTCTGGTCCCTTTGTATCACAGGCCACAGGAATATGAAATACACCTCCAGCTGTATATAGTAAAGCTATATCTTGATAGGTCATGAAATCCTTCAAGAGGGAAGCCATTTATCAAGGGCTATTTGATGCTATTCAGCTTTTAATATTCAGTGGTTTCTTGCTATGAATTTCTTGTGCTCATAATTTCCCCAAGAACAGTGTGTATGAACCATTTCTTAGGCATATACACTCAAAGTACTTGGATAAGATCATGTAGACAAGGTCTTCTGCCTCTGGGCTCCCTGGTCCCTTTTTAGCATTTGAATTGGGTATCTGCTTTTTGCAAATATCTCCTTTAGCTACATACAAAGATAGGGCCAGCTCCAAACAAAGCACCCAAGGACAACCAGACCACCCACTAGATGCCTGAAGCCCCTGAATTAAGGTAAAACATCCTTTTGGAGACATAGCCTGGCTCCTAGGCCAAGCACCTGGCTCCTAGGTGCATAGCTTTGCTTCTTGTGCAAATCAAGCTCAGATCTCCCCTCCTCTCACAGTCCTAGAGCTGCTTCTTAGAACAAAAGATTTTCTACATATCAGGTGCTTCCACTGCCCAGGGAAACAAGGAAAATAAGACAAGATAATAAGAAAACATTTGAAAATCAAGTTTCTAAAGTGCCTGCTCAGCTGCTCATTTTCAAATGACATTTGTTAAACTGGGATATTTTTGACCTGCATTGTCTAGACATCTTGACTAGTGACAGATAACAGAAGATCCATATTTGGTTCAAAGGGCAAAGAGAAGTTCCATATCCTTTGACAAAGAAGGGCACAATCTAGACATCGTGTATAGATGCCTCGCTTGCCTCCTTCTGCCTAGGTGACAACCCACTCTTCTGACTCAGAAGTCCCCTCCCGTGTCACTGAGGTCATGGTGAAGCTGTTTGACTCTGACCCCATCACAGTGGTGTTACCAGAAGAAGTCTCTAGGGATAACCCTAAATTTATGGACACAGTGGCAGAGGAAGCGCTGCAAGAATACCACAAGAAAAGCTGGTAAGTAGGAAGCCTTTCTGTGACCCCGAGGGACTGATAAACAAGCCTTTCTGAGACCCTGGGAGGCTGGAAAGTCCTCAGAAGTCCAGGTAAGGAGCAGAATGTGCATTCTGGGCACAGTGCCTATCCCTGTGACTGGAGCCCACGGGTAAGCTAGGAAAACTCTGTTTTCAATTCTTAACATGCTATGCCCCTAACGCAAGGGCACCCGTGTTTGTACAAGAAACATTCCTAAAGCTTGAATCACACACACATCAACCCTCACACACTGATAGCAGGAGACTTCAATATCCCACTCTCACCAGGACAGGTCATCCAGACAAAAACTAAGCAGAGAAATACTGGAGCTAACAGATGTTATAAACCAAATGGACCTAACAGAT
>CABHPP010114242.1:0-10266 GCA_902168425.1 Peromyscus attwateri
ACAATTATGCCCATTAAAAGGTTCAAAAGCACCTTCAGTATTCAGGGAAGGCCACTCATTTGATTTACAAGTTTTCCAATATATTTGGTCCTACTGATAAAAAACAAAAAACAAACAAACAAAAAAACCGCACCCAAACAAAACAAAACAAAACTAAAACCAACTCAACTCTACTTTAAACACACAACTGTGTATTCCTTGGTTGGGGGAAAGGGTCTCTAACTGAAAGACATCTACTTTCTCATTTATTTTCTGAGTTAAAAAATCAAATGATTTTAAAATCCTAAGAAATAAAACATGAAAACCAGGGCTGGAGAGATGGCTCAGAGGTTAAGAGCATTGGCTGTTCTTCCAGAAGACCCACGTTCAATTCCCAGCACCCACATGGCTCACAACTGTCTGTAACTCCAGTTCTAGGGGATCTGACACCCTCACACAGACACGCATGCAGGCAAAACACCAACACACATTAAAAAACAAACAAACAAAAAACCAAACAACAACAACAACAAAATATGAAAACCACTTCATTTTAGTTCTGTCTATCCCTTTAAAAAAATAAGTTCAGCAAAGGGCCAAAGAGGAACATTTCATAAGCATGAGTTTCAGGATAGAAGGGAGGCTAGTGACATGTAATGTAAGCACATCCTCTGCACATTCCCCAAAGCACGTAAGAGTAGATAATACATTATCACCTGGATCCACACATCTTTTACATACATACACTGTACAAAGAAGCCTTAAGATCTTGCTCTTGTAGTTAGGAAGGTCAGCTTCCAAAACACCAGCCAAGCTTTCTAGATTGCTCTCCAAAGAGCAGGCACTCTGCAGAGGACATCACATTAATGATCTGTTAGCACTCAAGCAATCAGTGAATTAAAATTAAAATTCCTACATGACCATAAAAACATTAAGGCCTTCTATAAGGCACTCTAATTCTGTGGGGAAGAAAATAAGAACTAAAGACATTTTCATGGAGAATTCCCTTAGCATCAATCAATTCCAGGAGTTACTGTTCATTAGAAACAATTCCAGGAAGAGTCAACGAAATCTTCAATACAGTCTAAGCAGAATGTGCATCCCATGCGTGAGAACATCATGGCTGTGTTCTACCTCTCTCACTAATAACCCACTACTGTCTCAGGCATCCAAGTCTGCTTCAGGTCATCTATACTGAGGACTATGCCCAGTCTATTGTCTAATGAAATGACTTACTAAAAATCCTTAATGATCTGAATCCCAGGAGCTGCAAAACACATTCACATTGGGATACAGATGTGCAGTAATAATACAAGCTTTGTCTATAACTTACATCACCCAGTACAACTTCAGAAATTAATCAAAGCTGTCAGTCACAACCCTAGCCCCTGGGCTTGGTGCATACCTTTTCCCCTACTTTGCATATTAAAGATTCCAAATGATCTTCAGTTTCATTTGCGTCAGAGGTCTTCCTCCTTTTGTGAGGTTGTCCACCTATTTCAGCAACATTAAAAAAAAAAAGCAACATTACGCAATGTTACATGATGAATCTACTAACAAAATTTGTCATCTTCTTAGCCTCTAATCTCTTTTCCATCAGGCTGTGTTTTTTAGAGTAGCTCTAACCATCATGTTTTAACTAGGCTAGGTACCTGGACAATTTCTATCCTGCATTCTTTTAAAAATTTATTTGTGTGTACGTGAACGGATGCACATATGTGTACAGGTCCCCATGCCAGTACACTCACATAAAGCCAGGAGAGGGTGTTGGGTGTCTTCCACTACACTGTTCCTTCAAGGCAAGGTCTCTCCCGAACCTGCAGCTCACTTTTCTTAGCTAGGCTGATAGCCAGCAAGTCCTAGTGATCCTCTTGTCTCCATTCTGGCTTGAAGCTGGGGTTAAAGGCATATACTGCATGCTTATCTTCTGAGTGCTGAGACCCAAATTCCAGTTCTCATGATTGTGTAGTATGTAGTAAATGCTTTTAAGTGTTGAGCCGCCTCTCTGGACCCCAGTCTGTCTGTCTGTCTGTCTGTCTGTCTGTCTCTCTCTCTCTCTCTCTCTCTCTCTCTCTCTCTCACACACACACACACACACACACACACACACACACACACTCACTCACTCACACACACACACACACACACACACACACACAATTTAAATCTCTTTATCATTTTATGTGTACAAATGTTTGGGATTCATGTATAACTGTGTACCACTTGTATGCCTGGAGCTCGTGGAGGCCAGAAGAGGGCATCATACCCCCTTAACTAGTGTTATGAACTTCTGTAAGACACAATGTGAATGCTGGGAATTAAACCCAGGTTCTCAAGAACAGCCAGTGCGCTTAACTGCTGAGCCATCTTTCCAATGCCTCACACTGTCTCTATTATTAAGGTCACTATAAACAATAATGTCAGGAGGAATTTTTTTTCAGTTAAATTTTATATAAACAGTGTCCAGGGAGCTATGTTTGTTTCTGTGGATACACTGGAATGGCATCTACATACTAAACACCTGGAATCTGAATACTGCTGCTCCTGTTCTTTTAACTTGCTTACTGACCCTAAGTAGTTGGTTCCTAAACTTGACAGTGTCAACAGTACTTGTTAATATGATGAGGTAACGAAATGTGCCGATGCCGAGAAACTGCTTCAGAATGCATAATACACCAACTTGTTCTTCATTATTATTCAGAACCAGATTTTAGGTGAGGTTCAGAGACTAGCTAGTGAAAAAGTAGCTGAATGAGAGCAGCTGTTTTTCTGAACCATACCAAACTCTTCCCTTCCTTCTGGCCCATCTACTATACTAATCCTTTATCACATGCCAAAGCCCTCCTAATTATACAGTTAGCTTGCTCCAGTTTGCAACCATTTCTGTCTTCAAAACCTTTCCAGGTCCTCTTGTAAGCCTGACACACAGAAAACACTGCTTCAGGGAGACAAGGCAGGTTTTCTAAAGAACACTGAGAAAATACAGGCACACAGTCACATCTCTGAACTGTAAACCTCTGTGTCGCTGTGGCTATTCAGCCAAGGTTTATTTGGAGAAATGGAGATGGCTGAAAGTACTACAGTAAGAGGCACTCTTTTTTTTTTTTTTTTTTTTTTTTTTTTTTTTGGTTTTTCGAGACAGGGTTTCTCTGTGTAGCTTTGCGCCTTTCCTGGAACTCACTCTGTAGCCCAGGCGGGCCTCGAACTCACAGAGATCTGCCTGCCTCTGCCTCTGGAGTGCTGGGATTAAAGGTGTGCGCCACCACCCAGCAAGAGGCACTCTTCTTACCCGGTACTTGAGAGGATATGAAAGGCGCATATGAGTGCTACAGATTACAATCTGAACCCATGGACAGTAACAAGACACTGAACTCAGCAGAGTCTGGGTGAGAACACAGAAGCAGAATACAGCACCTTCATTAAGAATACTTTTTTAGGGGCTGGGGAGATGACTTGGTGAGTAAGAATACTTGCTACACAAGCATGAAGAACCAAGTTTGATTCTTAGTACCCGCATCAAAAAGCTAACACATGCCTGGTATTGTGGCCTTTAAACCCACCACTAGGGAGGCAGAGGCAGGTGGATCACTGTGAGTTTGAGGCCAGACTGGTCTACATACAGAGTTCCAGGACAGCCAGAGCAAAATAGTGAGTCCCTGTGCTGGCTAATTTTATGTCAACTGGACACAGGCTAGATTCATTTGAGAGTAGAGAACTCCAACTGAGAAACTGCATCCATAAGATTGGGCAGTAGGCAAGCCTATAGGGCATTTTCTTAATTAGTGATTGATGGGGGAGGGCCCAGCTCATTGTGGGTGGTGCCTTCCCTGGGCTGGTGGTCCTGGGTTCTGAAAAAGCAGGCTGAGGGGCTGGAGAGATGGCTTAGAGGTTAAGATCACTGACAGTTCTTCCAGAGGTCCTGAGTTCAATTCCCAGCAACCACATGGTGGCTCACAACCATCTGTAATGAGATCTGGCACCCTCTTCTGTATACATAATAAATAAATAAATCTTTTTTTTTTTTTTTTTTTTAAAAGCAGGCTGAGCAAGCCACGGGGAGCAAGCCAGTAAGCAGCACTCCTCTATGGTCTTTGCATCAGCTCCTGCCTCCAAATTCCTGCTCTGTTTGAGTTCCTCTCCTGACTGCCCTCAGTGATGGACTGTCCCTGGAATAAAAACTGAAATAAAACTTTTCCTCTTGTTGCAGATAATATTTGTTTAACTATGTAAAGGTGTGCTGCTGTTTCACCAAGCCTCCCTAAGGCACCTGATTTGTCTAATAAAAAGGGGAACAGCTAATAGCCAGGCAGAGGAGGGAGAGGTGGGGCTGGTGGGCAGAGAGAAAAGGCCAGCTGGGGGCCAACAAGCTAGTTATGGAGGAAACACTAAAGCAGGATGGACAGTACATAGATGAGGTAAGTGAGCTTCAGGACAGCTTAATAGAAATGGGTTAATTTCAGTTAAGAAAAAAAATTAAGAAACAAATCTAAGCTAAGGCTGAGCATTCATAATTAATAAGTCTCCGCATCATGATTTGGGGACAGGCAGTCCAAAAAAGCCAGTGACATCCTCCCCAAGTTGCTTTGGTCATGGTGTTTCATCACAGCAATAGTAACCTTAACTAGGACAGAAATTAGTACCAGGACAGTGGAGTATTGCTGTGACAGACCTGACCATGTTGTTTCTGCAAGGACTGTGGAAGGACTTTGGAACGTTGGGCCAGAAAAGTCATTAAGTGTTGAGAGCTCAGTGGGCTGTTCTGTAGGCACATGGAAGATAAGAATGTGGAGAGCAGTGCAGACAATGGGGGCCTGGCTTGTGACGTTTCAGAGGGAAGCAAAGACTCTACCGGGCCATTTGTGTGAAGAATCTGTGGTATCTGGTCAGTTGGAGCTGAAGAGTTGGCTGTAACTAACAAGAGAACAGAACCACTGAAGTAAAACCTTTGCTTTGCTGGGACAATGGATGCTGGTCAGCTGGGGCTGAAGAATCAGCTGTGATTAAGAGACCAGCATCACTGAGGTGTAATCTTCTGGGAAGTGTTTTCTCAGTGTCAGCACATAAGCTGTGTTCCAGAGGTAGACAAAGTTCTGCCTCGAGCTGGCAGCCAAACTTGGTAGTGTAAGAGTCACCCAGATGGTACTAGTTTTGAATGCATAAAAAAGGGGTCATGGAGAGCAGCTTAGGCTTGGAACTGAGAGGCAAAGATGGGCCATTGGCAGCCTTCATAGTAGTTGAAGGGCCGGGATTAAAGGGATCATGCAGAGAAGTTGAGGCTTGGCACTGTGAAGAGCGCCCAGAAAAGGCTATTGGCCAAAGAGCAGCCCAGTTGCAGCAGAAGACGCCAGCATTTCGGAGAGGCCAGTAACATAGTATGAACATGGTATGGCAGTTGCAGAGGTGGAGCAAGAGGAGATCCAAGGTCCTTGGAGGAGCCTAGAAGATCATGAGTGGATCCCAGACATTGGACACTGAGTTATTTACACTGTTGGGAGTTTGCGTTTGCTTTGTTCGGATGTTACTGTGCCCGGGCTCTTCCCTCTTGGAATAAAAAAGTAATTTATTTTTGATTTTAGAGGCGCTCACGATTAAGAGACTAAGTTTTAAAATCTGAAGTGTTTGCATTGGTAAAGATTATTGGATTCTATCAGAGAAATGCAAATCAAAACGACTCTGAGATACCACCTTACACCTGTCAGAATGGCTGTGATCAAAAACACTAATGACACTCTATGTTGGAGAGGATGTGGAGCAAAGGGAACACTCCTCCACTGTTGGTGGGAATGCAAACTTGTACAACCACTATGGAAATCAGTATGGCGGTTTCTCAGAAAATTGGGGATCGATCTACCTCAAGACACAGCCATACCACTCTTGGGCATATACCCAAGGAATGCTCAATCATACCACAAAGATACATGTTCAACTATGTCCATAGCAGCACTATTTGTAATAGCCAGAACCTGGAAACAACCTAGATGTCCGTTAACTGAAGAATGGATTAAGAAAATGTGGTACGTATACACAGTGGAGTACTACTCAGCGGAGAAAAACAGTGACAGCATGACATTTGCAGTCAAATGGATGGAACTAGAAAATACCATCCTGAGTGAGGTAACCCAGACCCAGAAGAACAAACATGGTATGTACTCACTCATAAGTGGATTCTAGATATAAAGCAAAGGACAATCAGACTGCAACCCACAGATCCAGGGAGGCTATGTAGCAGGGGAGACCCTAGGATGACTTTGGCTTATAATAAGTTTTGATTTTACTCAATCACTGGGCAAGCATCAGTGAAACATTTCACTATTAGGATTAGAATTTGTACTGTATCAAGCTGATGATAGAAAAAAATAAAATAAAACATTAAAAAATAAATAAAATAAAAAATAAAAAGATTATTGGACCCTTACTTTTGTGATATGTTTTATATTTGTGGTATTTATTAATCTGAGATCCTGGGGATGAACCAAAGAAGGAAAGGTTATGTCTTAATTAAGTGAAGTATGTCAAATTGACAAGGGGTCAATTGTGCCGGCTAATTTTATGTCAACTTGACACAGGCTAGTCATTTGAGAGAAGGGAATCCCATTTGAGAACATATCTCCACACAACTGGGCTGCAGACAAGCCTGTAGAGCATTTTGTTAATTAGGGATTGATGGGGGAGGGCCCCGCCCATTGCAGGTGGTGCCATCCCTGGGCTGGTTGGTAGTCCTGCATTTTATAAGAAAGCAGGCTGAGCCAGATATGGTGGAGCACACCTTTAATCCTAACACTTGCAGGAGAGAGGGAGGTGGATCAGCTTGGTCTACACAGTGAGTTCCAGGACAGCCAGGGCTATGTAGAGACGCTGCCTTAAAAAAAAAAAAAAAAGAAAAAGAAAAAGAAAAGAAAAGAAAGCAGGCTGAGCAAACCATGGGGAGCAAGCCAGTAAGCAGCACTTCTCCACGGCCTCTGCATCAGCTCCCACCTCTAGGTTCCTGTCCTAACGTCTCTCAATGATGGACTTATCTGGAAGTATAAGCTGAAATAAACACTTTCTTCCCCAAGTTGCTTTGGTCACGGCATTTCATCACAGCAACTGTAACCCTAACTAGGACACTCTGTCTTAAAAAAAAAAAAAAAAAAAAGCCAGTACAGATACCCCCAACCCCAGCACTATGGGAGGTAGAGACATGAGGATTGTTGGGGCTCACTGGCCAGCCATGAGGGTGAGTTGCAGCTTCAGTCTAGTAAGTAAGGCAGAGAGTGACGGAGGAGGACACCCAGTGGCCTCTACATGGCACACAGACCCATGTGCATATATACAACATCCATACTGTTTGGGGAATGGGGGTGGCTCAGTGGGTAAAGTGCCTGCTGAGCAACCATGAGGACCTGTCTGTCTAATTCCACTGTCTGTAACCTGAAGGTGGCAGAGAGCATGGAAACAGGCAGATCCCCGAAGCTCCTTGATCAACTAGCCTAGTCAAATCCATGGGGGGAAAAAATCAGCTGGAGTAAGAAAAAGGTAGATATAGATACCTTAGACCAGTGGTTCTCAGTCTGTGGACTGCAACCCCTTTGGGGGTTAAAGGACCCCATAGGGGTCAAATATCAGATATCCTGCATATCAGATATTTACATTACGATTCATAACAGTAGCAAAATTACAGTCATGAAGTAACAAAATAATTCTATGGTTGGGGTCACCACATGAGGAGCTGGATTAAGGATCACAGCATTAGGAAGGTTGAAAACCACTGCCCTAGACACTCTAAATAGATACTTTAGGCACGCACTCTTTGGGCAATTAGCTGAACATTTTCATACTCTGAACAACAAAAGAGAAACAAGTCTATGGTGGCACCATAATCCAAAACAGGCTTTAAAACACAGCTATGTAAGTTTTACAACATATGTTAAGCTACATATTGCTATATACACTTAGCTAGTGCAGAAAAGAGACCTTGAATCACTCATAGGGCTCTTAAGAAAACAAATAACAGCCCAGCAAGCAAGGTGGCACAAGCCTTTAATCCCAGCACTCTAGCAGCCAAGGCAGGTGGATCTCTGAGTTTGAAGCCAGCCTGGTCTACACAGCCAGTTCCAGAACAGAGAGGGCTAAACAGGGAAACCAGGTGGTGGTGGTGGAACAACAGAACAAAACAAACAGACGAAAAAGCCAAAGAACAAACAAATAAACCAACAAACAAAATAATTTTCCCACTGCAACATGAACCTAATGTTACACGGATACATTGTACTACTTCCTATGCCCTTATTAGAATCAGATGTGTAATTTGGATCCACAAAGTAGACAAAAAGCAACACCATAAAAAGAAAAAGTAACAAAACCCAGCCAAGAAAAGTAATATACTTTGACTATAGACTTAAAACAAAAATTTAGGTTGATTAAAAATATCACCTCTGAAACAAAGTATACTATCCCTCAGCATAACAAACCTTTCACCTCTCTTCAATTTTTCTTTCTCTAGTTAAGTTTAAAAACATCAGTCACAGTCTAAAAGATAAAGACCTAAGTGGAAGTAGATTAAATAGGCTTTCTGGACTTTCAACTAAGATTCTGAACGATCTAAATTCCTTTTTAAGAATAAAACAGTACACTTAACACTGATAAAATGTATATCCAACAGTAATTGAAGAGGTTCAGAGACATTTTTAAGGGATCTACGACTGCCAGACATGGTGGTCCACACCTTAGGGGATGATAGGGGCAGCCCACCTGGTCTATATAGCTAGGACATAGTGGTTTCAGCCTGGACTACATAGTTCCAGACAGCAGGACTACATAGGCAGTCACATAGAGACCCTGTCTCAGAAAACAACAAAAAGTGTTTAAGACTTAGATTTGGTACTTTCTTTCCATTTAGGATAGCCCTTTCTGTATCTCTAAATAAATGACAGGAACTTTATTGATTAGCTATCTAAAATATCTGTGAATCCCCAATAGTATAGTTCTAACAGAAACATTTAAAATGGCCCAGTAAGGTCAGAAAGAGCCTCGTCTAAACTCTCTGGTCTTATCTCACATAACTTGTATCCCTACTTCCTCACTTCTACCAACAATGGCCGCCTTGCTGTTCTCTGAACATGACAAATGCTCTAACCTTAACATTACACTCATGGTTTCCTTTCAACCTCTGCTTTCTCAAACATCCATATGGCTTGTTCCTCACATCACTCAAGTCATAGGCCATCTGCAGGGAGGCCTTACCTGACCAGCTTGTCTCTTACTTTGGTCCCCCTACCCTTTACCTTACTTACTTCATTCTCCACAATCCTGTGATCATAGATGAACTACACTATACTTCACTGGGCTCTGTCTTGAACATGGAAAGGAGCCTCCACTGTTAATACTGTCTGCTACTGCACTGCAAGTAGTTAGGAAATTCTTTAGCAAGTCCTGATTATATTACATAGTTGTCCTTGGTATCCATGAGGCTCCAACACAGACAGCAAAACTTGAGGATGCTAATGTCCCTTCTATAAAGTGGTGCTGGTATTTGCCCATGACCTATGTATATTGTGATACTTTACATTATCTCTACATTACCTAATATAAGTATTATGTGAATAGTTGTGACATTGTATCATTTAGGGAATAACCGGGGTAGGGGGGAGGTGACTACATGTTTAGAACTGAGGCCTTTTCCTTCAAATTATTTTGTAACCAGATTGCTGAATTCAGGAGAGAGAATGAAGATGCAGAAGGCCAACATTACACAGCCAAGTATAAGGAAAGTCAGAGTAGAGTTGACAGTACCCAGAAATGCTCAGATCTATTTAACTTTGATTCCTTTAAAATCCCTAGCCACCTTTAAAACAGTCATCCCTATTTTTTAAAACTGTAGATACTTCACTAAAAAGCATCACACTTTTTATTTAGGTCACTAAACTCTAACAGTGTATATTTCCATATGTGTACTATTGGAGGAACTGTAAACAACCTTTCCACTACTGAATGATTTGCTAGACTGAATTTTGATTAAGAAATGCTTAATTTTACATCACTTTTACCTATTTATTCTAAGGTTTCTGTAGCCAGACCCAACTGGGAAAATGATTTAGCTGCTAGCTGGGGTATAAAAAAAGCCAACCACAAGCAAAAGTATGCAAGCCTCCTCAACAAAACCAAGAGGTTTTCTATACATTTATATTCTAATTCTCCAGCTGGCTCTCCAGTGACACTCCCCCTCACTTTAGGGGTACCCTGGAAGTGAGAGAAAGAATGAAGAAAAGAAGTGTAAGATGAGCAAAGAGAATGGGAAGAACGAGAGAT
>CABHPP010114243.1:0-45608 GCA_902168425.1 Peromyscus attwateri
TGTGGAAACATCTACATTCAGCTTATAAGATATGCTTATTCATGTTGGATATAAGAACATAGCTATAGAACCCAATTTGGTCAGTGTACTGTGAATCTGGATATCACCTTCTGCCTTGCTTTCATTATTTCCCAGACATACTCTATGGTACATACCAGACTTATGTTTAAGCTGGTCTGTCCTGAGAAAGTTCTGGGAAGGGGCTGCTCTTTTAACATTTAGTATGAGCTTACTCATATGTATGTTTTTCTGATCATAATTTTCTGATCATGTTTCTCCTAAGTCAAAGAACCTTCCTTAGATTATTTTTCTTTGTTTCATTCATGTATAAAGCACACTGAAACTGAAGTAAGTTGTCTACAACATTAGACTATGGTCTGCCCCTTCCATTCATCCAGCAGATGAAATCTGCACAGGTAGGCAATGAACCTGTAATCCCAGCATTCTGAAAGGTAAGGGAAGAAGACCACAGTGAGCTTCAAGGCAATCTGCCTATACGGGGAAATCAAGCAAGCCTAGGCTCCTCCAGGGTTCTGAAACCTGATCACCAAAACACAAAACACAGGTATATTAAAGTCCTGTCTAGGACACATTGGAATAACAAGAGAGGGAGGATGTTACATACAGTGGT
This sequence comes from Peromyscus attwateri, assembly GCA_902168425.1. NCBI lineage: Eukaryota > Metazoa > Chordata > Mammalia > Rodentia > Cricetidae > Peromyscus > Peromyscus attwateri. Next base: position 632 of record CABHPP010114243.1, read on the forward strand.
ACAAAGTTGAACTAGGTGTGGAGGTAACACTTCAAGTCTCTTATTAAATTATATAACACATCTTCTTGGGAAAGACAGAATAATATTCTATACTGTCATTTTCCCACATTATCAATTATTTAAAATAGATAATATATGTTTAAACTTTCATTCCCCCCCATTCAAACTAGAACCCACACGAAAAATTTAATAATCGCAAAACTTTAAAACATCACTAGCATTTCACTGAATATGGAGCGATATTAATTTGATCAATGTTCCTTTGCTTTTTATTTTGATTCTTTGAGAATCCCATACTGTATTTTGATCAAGTCTACCCCTCACCCTTTTACCTACAATTCCTCCCTTACCCTCCCTTCTACCTTTCCTCCCTATTTCCCATTGCTCTTGGTTATTATCTAGAACTTGATGGTAAGAATCTATTGCTAACGCCGGGCGGTGGTGGCACACGCCTTTAATCCCAGCACTCGGGAGGGTAAGGGAGGAGATCAAGTCTACCCCTCAGGCCAGCATGGTCTCCAAAGCGAGTTCCAGGAAAGGCACAAACCCAACCAAAAACCCCAAGACCCAAAAAAAAAAAAAAAAAAAAAAAAAAAAAAAAGAATCTATTGCTAAAGTTACTACATACAGGAGTCATCAGGTATGGAGAAATCAAGCTGGTATTGGCCTGTGACCTGGTCATCTATTGGAGGGCTAAAAGGTACTCTACGTGCCGTACGTGCCTCTAGGGGAGAAAAGTAATCAACAGTCTTACTCAGCTAAGAGCCCTGGCAGCTACAAGAACCAGTGATCTGGCAGATATGCCCACTGGTGCTATAGTGGCACAAATGTTATGAGAGTAACCCACCTTGTTCTGACTGGATGTACAGCCTGCTTCACAGGACAAAACTCATGCCTGTACTTCAACTGAGCCAAGAACCCATGACTGGGTAGGTCATAGGCCTGTAGAAGATCCCTATCCTATTCTTCTAAATGAACATACTACCAAACACACATATATATGTGTGTGTGTGTGTGTGTGTGTGTGTGTGTGTGTAAGTTTTGCTGTCATTCAAAAAAGACATTCTGAAAAATTCTTTCCTAGTCAATTTACAAACCACATTTTTAAAAATTTCATGCTGCTTTCTTAATAGCTTTCTTCATGAAAAGACATGGCATAATTGCAAAGAATATCACATGCGTAGAAATTCATTGTGAAAGTCTGTATTTGGTTATAGAGATGACATATAAGCAAAAATAGGATCACTGAAATGTATAAAATGATAAAATTATTCTTCATGAATTTATTTATTGTAAAGGAACCAATTTTATTTTTGCCATGCTTGTCTATTTTTAGAAGCAATTTTCTTTGTTTCCTTTAGTAGGAAAATTAGACTTAGTAAGTTTTGATTTGTTCCAAAATATTTTGACAGTCATTTAGAAAATATCATAAGTAATATGCTCTATTAAGTAGATGTTCCATGTTCAGTCATTGAGTATGTCATCCATTTATTCATACGGTAAGCTTTACTCAAGAGTCCAGCTGTGTCAGCACTTTCTAGCTGCTGGAATTTAGCTGTAATTGAAATAGATAAAAGACCATGTTTAAGGATCTTACATATTCTTAGGGAAAACAAATGTTAGTGATAAAAAACCTTTCATGAAAATAATTAATAATGACTATGGTGATTTAGTTAGCATATTGTGGTATAATTGAAAATATTACATGAGATGAATAAAGAAAGTCAATGGAAAACAGCCTATGCATTCATAGTTTGAATGTCTGGACTCATCAAAAAAAATGTTAAGCGAAATATAGCTCTTAAGTATTTTCAGCTCTATTTTTCTCAAGGAAAGCTTCAGGGAATAATTTCAGTACCAAAACCCTGTTAAGATAAACAACAGTTTATCTTAATAATATATGTTAATAAATGTTCTAATATTTCAAAAACAGGAAATTTTCAGGTCTACAATTAATACAATTAAATGTAAAGTAAGTGGTTACACACTGTATACCAACTTTTTAACATTATACCACATATATACAATTAAAACAATAAATGAATATTTTTAAACTGAAAGATAAATTCAATAGAAATTTCTTACTATCTAAATATAGAAGAATGGATGTCCTCATTCTGAATCTTTGGGTTTTTACAGTATTACTAATAGATTACCAAGTAATTGTCAGAGCTGTTTCCTCTTTGGTGTTGAGTCCTCTGCATGGACCTGTTCAGGGACACCTGCTGTGGTTGTCATGCAGAGAAAAAATACTTGTTGACTTCCAGGTCACCCTCACATTTAAGAGCTCCGGAAGTGGGAGAGGGAAGATGGGGGCAAGCAGTGTGAGGACAAAGTGTCGGCAGGAAAAAACTATCAGGCCAGTGGTAAGCTAACCAAATGTGATACAACTGAGTTCATTTAACCCACACCTCAAAGATGGCATACGCAAACATAAGAAAGCATACATGGTTTCTATTCCTGAGGACCTGTCCCATATTCTAAAATACTCTAGTGTTTTCTTCCAGGTGAAAGCAAACTTCAATGACTCCTGAAGTTAACAAAGTACAGCTGTTTCTGACTTTGTCCATTCTACCATCAAACCTACATTTTAATGGCTGTGCTGACCTGAGAGCCTCCTGAGGTTAGAAAGCAAGTGTGAGCCTTGAACAGAATTCTTAGAGTCAATACAAAGGAGTGTCAAGCCAAAAATAATGTGTGCTCAAAGAAGCACAAAGAAGCCTAGATGGAGTCGGCATCATCAGGTAGCCACTGCTCTCATTTCCAACTGATACTGAAAATAACTATGTTCTGGATTGAAAATAGCTCAATGCAGAGCAACTGGAAACCAGTGCAGAAACCTGGCTACCTGTGATCAGAACGAAGACAAGGTTCACATGAAAATACCAGTGTGACAGATAAAATTTCTCTATCAAAATTATTTTCTCTCCTGAAAACCTTTAATATCAGCTTGGACTGGACTGGCTGCAGAAGGTATTTTTAGAACATCAAAGAATCTGTGAATAGTACCATGTCTTCTAGATTGGTTCCTGTTTTGCCTTTCAATTGCTGTATATAAGTTACATTTTGTTAGGTTTGGGTTTCTCGCTCTCCTTCAAAAGTTATTGGATTTTATGGCCTACAAAAAGAAAATGTCAAATAGTAAGTTAAAGGTGCCCCTTTTCAACACTTGAGTATTAGCTGATTTTCACTTATATTGGGGTAAATGTAATTGTCTATGACTCAAATAATTTTCACACAGGGAAAATCATTTAGTTAACCTACATTTACTAATTGCCTAAGCTTGTCAGTCACTAAACAAAGCATGGGATATCCAAAGATACATAAAAATCCTCTGTATTTAATAAACCTATTTTCAGAATATATGACAGGATCTATTGCTTTAATTTTTACTGTATTTATTTATGGACATAAGGGCAGGTGTATATAATAATGTACACATGTAGGTGAGAGGATAGTTTGCAAGAGTTAGTTTCCTTCAACCATGTAGGTCTTAGGGATCAAACTGAGGTTGTCAGGCTTAGTGGTAAGTGCTTTCATGTAAGACATCTCATCAGCACAAGAACCTAGGGTCTTAAAATGTATGTATACATGTCTTTCTTTAAATAAGGAAAAAATAAATATCCTATTTAAATATATGAAAGATTTCTCATATATATATATATATATATATTCCTTTCTCCTTTTTTAGAATTTAATAAACAATTTTAATTTATATTCTCTTTTTTCCTTATTACTTAAAACACTTTAGACAGTATTTTTCTGTATTTTGTCTTTCTTCTTTTGAGAACTCTCTATTTAGTTTGTTAGCCCATCTTGAGAGGGAACGTTTGCATTTCTGGTGCTTACTTCTTTAATTTCTTTAGCCATAACATTCATATAGCACAAAGAAAAGCCAATTCAATATAGATTAAAGACTTTAACACAAGGATTAAAATAGTGACATTTCTAGAATAAAACACATGAAAAGCATTTCAAGATAAAGACATGCACAAAAATCTTTCTAAAAATGATTATAGTAGCATAGGACCTAACCAAAAGAACTGACAAAGAGAATTATATAAAGCAAGTATATTTATCATATCAAAAAATAAACAAACAAATAACAATGACTACATTGAAGACATGGCCTATAGAATGGAAAACAATTTGCCAATCCTTTTTTCTTCAGAATGGATTTTGAAAAGTGCAAAGTCCCCTTGCTTAAGAATACACCATTATCCCTCTTCTCAGCCAGGTATGATCTTCTAATTAAGTTGTGGCAGTTTAATTTGAGTGACAGTTATATGAGCCAGTTATGTATTCGGCCTTGAAAATTGATGGGAGTGTTATTTTCAAACAGGGACTCACTAAGTTGTTTACTTATATCTCAGGCCATAACATTTGAGTAAAAGAAAAAAAAAATCAAAGTTCTAAAAACATTATATGTGTTGTTTGTTTACTTGTGTGCATATGGGGTATATGTCCACGTTTGCACATATGTAGGTGCATGTGCATTCACAGGCAACTGGAGGTCCAAACTTGATGTTTTCCCTAACACCTCTTCATTTTATTTATTGGCTCAGGGTTTCTCACTGAACCTGAAGCTCATTTACTCTGGCTAGTCAGCTAAGACTAGGTCACCAAGAGATTCCCTATTGCGGTCTATTGAGATCTGGCATTAGTGGCCCTCATGCCAGCCTGGATTTTTATTTGCATTCTGAAGATCCAAACTCCAGCAGTTATGCTTATACAGCAGGCCCAACTGAGCCATCTCCCCAACATCTATGTGTTATCTTCTAAGACATACTGAATTCAAGTAATGTGATATATTTGTGATAAAGGTATAAAGTTTTTAATCAATGTAATATGCTATATTATGATGTCAATAGTTCCACAAAAGTACAATTTTATAAATGCAGAATGTATTCAGGAATAGATGCTTAGGATACATACTGAAAATAGGTTATAAGTGGGATAGTTGTGCTAATAGGTTTAATGGTAATTTTCCCTTAGATAATACCACTCACATACTAATTTATTTGACAATCTTTCATGTCTTCTTTATAATTCTATTGAGAAATTACCCTTAATTTGTTTTATGTCTTATTTATAAGTTGGGACAAAAACAGTTATTTCTTTAATCTCATACAATTTACTCAGTCTTACAGAGTCAACAAGTTCTACTTTATTTTTAACATGGGCTTCATTACATATAAGCATTGTAGTAGCCAGATGTTGCTCCCAAAATACCTGAGAAGAAAATAATTGGTTTGGATTACCATTTCAGAAACAGCAGAGTATTCTCTGGGCCTGAAGTGAGTCAGACACCATGACACAGAGGACACAGCAGAACAAAGCTTCTCCGCTGTGGTCCCCAAGAAACAGAAAGCTAAAAGAAGGAACTTGGGCCTCAATACACTCTTCAAAACCATATCCATAATGACCTAGCTTTCACAAAACATCACCATGTCCTAAAGGTGGTACTACTTTCTCAATATTCCACTAGCTGGTAATAATGCTTTCGATATGGCCATTGAAGAGGAAGGGATGTCACTTTAGATATATAGCCCATAATAGCAAGCACAGTATTGAAATTATAAGGAAGCTAAGAGGGAAAGTGGCATATTCATTGCCTTCTTAATAGTCAAATAGTATTAACTAATCTCAGAGTATATCACTTTGTTTAAGCTATCAGTTTTAATTTCTTCTGTGTCCAGCTACTCAGTGAGAGGACACAGTTCCTACAGAGATGTATTCATATATGCCAACATATACTTATACATATGATACATATGCACATCAATTATGAGACAATGCTTCTTGGGTGTTGTGTATTTAGTCCACAATAGCAATTCCTGTTGTGTTCCTGTTATTACATGTCAACCTGTGGGTGAATTTTGGCTAGATGTTAGGTGATATGAGTGTTAAAATAGCTGTATTGTCTATGTGATTATTCATGCATTAGAAAGCCTCCAATATCTTATTAATTATGATTTCTTAGTTTAAAAGCCTATTTTCAGAATATCTGTACTGTTTATTTAGCCCTAGTTAAGAGAAGATTAAAATACATTAATGTCCATAATGTGCTAAAAGTGAAACAAGACAATTATGGCGAGTACCCATACAAGGGAAATCTAGATCCTGTAGACTGAATAGAGTCAACAAGAAGGAAAAGAAATCTGGGCAAAGTTAAAATGAAGGCAGGGGAACAAGAGGGGAGAGTTTGTGTAATGCATGAAGTATTCAAGGAGCATGGTTTTGTTTAGTGGTATGTGCTAGAATTTCACCTAGAATGTATTTCCGAACAATTTGGACTTTTAGGCTCAGAAGTATGTTCTTGGGGGAAAAAGATGTCCATTAAGTTAATGAGGATGATAGGAGGCATCTTTGGCATTTCTCCAGGAACTTTCCCAAGTTTCAGCAAGTATACCACAGCCCCCTCAACACACACACAAAACTTACAATATTGTGTATAAAGAAGAGAAAATATAATAATGGAAGAAAAGTTAATCCATAATGATATGTTGTTAAGGATGAATGTTAACTTAGAGTTACATAGGTAAGGAATCAATAACAGTTATACCACAAACGGTGTTCTAGACCGCAGTGAAATGAAATGAGCAAAATATCTTCCTGCATTTGCACTCCTCTAAGAGCCTACCAGCATTGTGGGAATTCACTGTATAAAATGTTCATCTAGACAGTGTTTGAATAATAGGGTTCTTTGTTTCATATTCGGTTTTTAGATGATGAGAGTATTATGGGTAGGGAACAGAAGATTGCAGGGTATGTTTAGATTCTAAAAACTTTTACTTGCCTTCATGAATTAAAACCACCAGAGTCAGCCCATGCCTGAAATCCAGCATACAGGAAGCTGAAGCATGACCATAACTGGCAGCTGTCTTGAGGGCTATAGTTCAAAACCCTGCCTAAACAACAACAACAACGACAACGACAATGTAATAATATAAAAATACAAGAATGGTTGGTGATGTAAGTCAGTGGTAGATTACCTCCTTGTCTTATGCACGGTTCCAGTTTCAATTCTCATCAACAGAAGGAAAAATACAAAGGAAACAAGAAGATAGAAAAATAGAATTTGTTTTGCCTAGATAGGAATTTGCTGGATAATCAGCTACAGGCTTACAAAATCCTCAAGGAAAAATAAGATATGTTCAGCATGAGCAATTTGATTGCATCCTGGATAGAACTATAAAAGAACTATAAAGCCAAGTAAATAGCTCATATAAAACTACCAACTATGCTAACTCTACACCTATAAATAAAAACAATGGATTTGAATTTCAAGTGTATCATTCCTTAAACAGCTTCCTGTTAAGCCTAATGAGAAAGTACTGCTTTCCTCCTGATCTTTCTTGAAAGGAGTGGCATGAGTTGTGTTTAAATATGCTCTTAGGAGTTCTACACTTAGGAGTTCTATTGGGAGTAAAATTTCAGTCTCATCAAAGTCTGTAATTGTAAAGCCTAAAAGATAGTCCCTCATCAGGATGGTCTACTTGGTTTTTTCATTGTGTCTGCCTATATTATTGCTAATTATTTAGTAAATCTTATCTACCACAGATAAACTGAAAGTATAAATAGTATCTAGGTATTACAATGTCTCATCACTTATTTTTACTTTTCCATTGGCATTGAAGACGCTTTAATTCTTCTTCAAGACTATATCAAATTAAAAATATAATAAAGCACTGGCAGAATGTAGAGACAAATTTTGTCTTACTTATACAGTCTATCTTATTATTATCAATATAACTTTTTTTTTCTTTTTTTTTTTTTTTTTTTTTGGTTTTTCGAGACAGGGTTTCTCTGTGTAGCTTTGCGCCTTTCCTGGAACTCACTTGGTAGCCCAGGCTGGCCTCGAACTCACAGAGATCCACCTAGCTCTGCCTCCCGAGTGCTGGGATTAAAGGCGTGCGCCACCACCGCCCGGCTTCAATATAACTTTAAGTTACTCCCTTTAAGCAAAAATATAATTATAGTACATGTTACCTTTTGTGTAAGAAAATTATGTTATAGGAAATATCTTGTTATCTATGTCCGCAACATATTCTGAAATTTTCATCTTTAAATATTTTATAAAAATTATTTTTAATTTTTTGTTTTAACATTGGCTTAAAATATTGTAAGTAAATTTAAAGTAATTCATTTAAATAATGTATTTCTGTTAAAACATTTTCAATGCTCTTGTGGTCAATTCATGTAAAAAATTTCAATAACACATTAATATTTATATAAAAGTCTTCATTCCTTATGAATACAAGGTCATTTCCACGTCAGATCGGATTTGGGGAAAAGACTTTCATTTATCTTCCTTTGTCAGAATTTTCTACATATTATGACCATAATTTATGTCTTGTGGAGTCAATATCTACATAGAACTAAGAAAAATGTTTGATGACATATTAGTAATTTTTTAGCTCTAAAATGTTATCGAACAAACAAGTACTAAATGCAGTGAGGATTAAAAATGATCTGTGGTAAGTTAGATTTGAAAAGCTAGCATTCGATTTTTTTGTTGTTATCTATTCTCTTCTATTTTGTCCTTTCCCCAAAGCCGTACTACTTAGGAGACTTCGTGCTATATCAGAAGTCACTGAAAGTCCCAGACTGTCAGAATCCTATTCATCATTCACACTCTCCTTGGCCTGCAGAACCTACTTACCTCATAGAACAGGAGAGTGCCTTACAAGAGGGAAGTATGGGGAAAGCAGAAATATTGTTCAATGGTAAGGCCATCCTCATTGGTTCTAATTTAATCTTATTAATGACTGTATCATTAAGGCAATTCAGGAAAGGTTCTATAAAAAATGTCTATGAGCAACACTATCCTTCTTCATGCAATAATATTTTTTTTAAATGTGCATTGGTGTTTTGCTTGCATGTGTGTCTGTGTGAGGGATGTCCGATCCCCTGGAACTGCAGTTGCAGACAGTTGTGAGCTGTCATATGGGAGCTGGGAATTGAACCCAGGTCTTCTGGAAGAGTAGTCAGTGCTCTTAACTGCTAAGCCATCTCTCCAGTCCCTTCATGCAATATATATTTCTTTTTTTTTATTTTTATTGGTTTTTCGAGACAGGGTTTCTCTGTGTAGCTTTGTGCCTTTCCTGGAACTCGCTTGGTAGCCCAGGCTGGCCTCGAACTCACAGAGATCTGCCTGGCTCTGCCTCCCGAGTGCTGGGATTAAAGGCGTGCGCCACCACCGCCCGGCAAATATTTCTTAATGTTGTCTAAAATTTAAATCTGTTTTATAAAAAATTGTCCTGTTTGTTTACATATTTTCACCTATTATAATTATCTAGATCCTTCAGTTATTGGATGTCATAATTCCTTCAAAAAAGATGTATAGCTCAAGATACTAAGTTAAGCAGACACAATAAGCAATCCCCAAAGCTTAGTGTCATATCAGAAGAGCATCATAATGAATATCAATGGCAACATTGCATCATTTGGCATAAAGTAAGTTTGGGGCCCATAAAACTTCAGGCTGTCTATATTAAGGACAAGGATTAAACATCTGCAAGTGTAGCTCACTCAACTCAAGGCTAGAAGTTCAGTGAGCTCTAGACAAATGAGCTTTCTGCACCTGGCAAGATGTCCTAAGGATCTCTCCCAATCACATCAGGTAGAACTTTACATACACTCAAGTCCTGGCTTAATACACTGAACAAGAAGAACAGAAATCAAAGAACTTCTAAAAGTTCACTCGCCCATAAACATAAGCATGTTATGAAGTGGAGACTTTTTAAGAATGGATAGTAAAAAGTAATTTAAAATTTCTTCGGAGTCAACCACAGATGTTTATAGGTATATCAAATAACATTCCACTTGTCATTTTTCAAAGTATTGTCAACTGTCAAGGAATTTAAAGAGAATGAAACCAAAAGTAAAATCAACCAGTTATGAGCTTAAACACAATATATTAAGTAGTTTTTCTCTTACTATTATTGCAACCATAATAATTTGACTCTGTTATTACATATAGATGAATGATTTCTTCCATAAATTCTTCCCAATCACTAATATGTATCAGTGACAGTTGCGGAATATTCCTTTACACAATGTGAAGATGTGTCACTGTGAGTGGTTTAATAAAAAAGCTAAATGGCCAACAGCTAGACAGGAGATATAGGTGGGACTTCTGGATAGAGATGACTCAGAGAAGAAGAAAGGAAGGGTTATGAGGCTGCTGTGAAGGAAGCAAGATAGGCAATACAGAATAAATGTGACTGAGCCATTTAGGAACAAGCCTAAGCTAAAGCTGAGCTTTTATAACTAATAAGTCTCTGTGTCATGATGGGGGCTGGTGGTCCAAAAAGGCCTGCTAAAAGTGACACTCCCAAATTCCTATTAATTAGAATTTCCACAGTGTATGAAAAATACAATTTCACAGTCTTGGGCTGTGGTATGTATTTGTATGAATTATTGCATTCCTAAGAAAGAGTCATCCTTGGCAGGAGGAGGCAGAAAACGCAAAGTAACTTTTCTTACAAAAATATTTGCATGTTAGATATCGGCTTGACTTTAAGTAACTATTAATGTGTTCTGGACACTTATTTCAATTTTATTTTATTTTCAGTTATAAATGAGTGCTCTTAAATAGACATATAAATGTCCATTGTAGATTAAAGTAGAAGACATGATCTATTTGCTATTAAGAAAAGTAATATTACAACTGAGATTTTTATCACCCTTTCAGTCCATATAATAGTTCGAATGCATGAAATCTCTCTCTCTCTCTCTCTCTCTCTCTCTCTCTCTCATACACACACACACACACACACACACGCACATGGGCGTGCACAGACCACTCACATATGTGTGTGTATATATATATATATATATACACACACAGACACACCTAAGTAAAGAGTCTTGAACAGTAAGTAAATTATTCTTGCTAAATATTTGATATGTGGCATACTTAGAATTCATACTTAACAGTGAAACTAAAAGTGATGATGAAACAGAAATTAAATTTAAAGATTCTCAGTTTTAGTAATCCCGTAAACAATCACTATTTTTTGTTTTGTTTTGTTTTTGTTTTTCAAGACAGGGTTTCTCTGTGTAGTTTTGGTGCCTGTCCTGGATCTTGCTCTGTAGACCATGCTGGCCTTGAACTTACAGAGATCTGCCTGCCTCCCAAGTGATTGGATTAAAGGCGTGCATCACCATTGCCCGGCTAAGAATCACTATTTTTTGAACATGTTTTGCATATAGTTATACTTTTGCCATTCTATCCATTGTTCCAATGTCTTACCTAGTTTAAAAAGTCATTTCATAATTACTGTATTCAGTTACTAATTTACTTAAAAATTGTATAAATGTGTGCCACCAAGAAAAACACAACTGCTCTAAGAAAATTCCTTTTCCTAATTATCAGAAAATATTCTAAGACTCAAAAGGTCATCTGTTGCCATAGTTTTTATGTATTTGTAGTTGATAGAAACCTGTAAAGTCTCTGATTTCTGATTTTAAGTTGCATTCAAAATGTCTTTGTTAAAATCTCTACTTACTGAAAGAAAGCAATATATTTATTCTTTCATTATTTTTGCTACTTTAGTATTATTTTTATACTTCATTGTGTTAATACTGATGTGTTGTAATCATGTAAAAATGTAAACAGATACATGTTTACATTAGATTATTTTAAACTTTAAATTTCATATATTTCATATGTAATATTTGTATTGGCATATATATGCACATATTTATAATATATTAGAATTACCTATGCATATATATATATGTTATTTTTCTTGCCCTCATAACAGGTTAAATTTTTTCATATATTTTGCCATTGGTAAATACTTTTGCAAAACATCTTTTTTTTTTTTTTCTGAAAGGGTAAACTCTTGTAATAACAAAGAACAAGGGAACAAAGTTATAAGCCAATTAAACTGTTTTAGGGGACTCACATTGTATCTAGACATGTATGTGTGTGTGTGTGTGTGTGTGTGTGTGTGTGTGTGTGTGTGTGCTGGGTTATGGAGGCACACAAGGCAATACTTGTAACACCCATTTCCAAGACAAAGCTTAAGAGACATACAAATACATTCAAGACAAGGCAACTGGGCATGAGCTTCTCACAGTAAAAGCTGTGGAAATGGATGAAACATGGTAGATTCTTGGGATATCTGCTATGAAAAATTTGGCCAAAATAAACCCTCAGTTCCTCATTGCTACAAATTCAGTTAAGGCTTGGTGAGCCCAAGCATCCTCACCTTAGACGTAAATGTAACCGTGTGCCCATCAGACTCCAGAGTCACAGGGTCAGCACTGCATGCTCAGTTGCTCTTGAGAGCAGGGAGACAACAAATCAGTGTAATTTAAAATATGGTTACATCTATGAAAATATCTAATTAGACACCATTTGAGAATTAAGTAAAATGTATTTCAGATAACTTGTCCAGGAAAGAGAGAATTAGTTTTAATAAACTGTAAACCTCTCTGGCTATGAACTTGAGCCTACTGTACTTCTGACTGATTGACTTCTCTGGGTATGTATTTCATTGACTGGGTGAAAAATAGCCTTAATATTCTGAGGTAAATGCTCTATGTATCATAATTTACTTTTAAAATTAAATCCCTATTTTCTATTTCCCTCTTCCTTCTAAGATGGATCAGAAAGAATTGTTTGCATTATTGCTTTTAAAATTAGAAAGGCCAAATTATCTGCTACAGAAGTTAAATTATTCGATCAAAAATCACACTGTATAAATGCCTGAGTTAGAATTTAAATCTCATATTCAGACTTCAATTTCAACACTTATTGAACACTGTACCTTACACTAAAGAAACCATCAAATTTAACTTGAAAACACTACACTTTCAACTTGACTAAAAATATTCAGAAATACACTTAAAATGGGAGACATATATCATAGATTCTGCTATGTGCAAGATAAAGCCTGAGCTTAGATTTGACCAATTCATCACCACGAAGAACTGGAGAAAATAATAATAATAATAATAATAATAATAATAATAACAATAATAATAATAAATGAGTAGTTAGTCATGTGAATGCTTTAAATGAGATAATAGCCATACAAATGTGAAATTTTTATATAAATTATCTTTTCATACTGTTACTTTAGCATCCAGTTGAGGTGAAATTCAACCTAAAGTTTTTCATGACTTTTGAAGCATATGAATATAAGATAAGCTAATATTTTGGCCACAATAGATGATTTAATGGGTAGTAGCCCAAATCAGTATCATCATATTCTCCAATATTTCAAAGGGAGTAAATTCGGGTCTAGGAATCTAATAGAAAATAATTATATATTTATATTCATGCTATTTATTAGTTTAGATTTATGTTATATGAATATATTACAAAATGAAAATATGTGAAGATCTTCTAAGCAAGCACTTTACCACAGAGCTATAAACCAAGGCCAGTGACACCCTTCTAAATAAAGAAATAAGCGAATATCAAACACAGTAAATTAACATATTGACATTGTCAATAATTTATTCTCTTTCCAAGGCAAAGGAAATCTGGAATGGGTTCTTTGAAATTTGCCAAAAGATTCCCACAGGGACTACAGATTGGCATCTTAGCTCTTGACTGACAGCCTGCCCCAAAGAGCCCTTCTTCTAACTGGAGCATCTGGAGGGCTTTGGAAGGAGGAAAGGGAAGGGTGGAATCATGCAATTATATTATATACTAAAAAGAAATTAAAATCCAGGATAATTTAAAATAAAAACAGCAAAATGCAGACAACTCTTAAGATTGAAAAGCATAACTTTTTAGAATACTTTCTTGATTTATAGGCAAAAAAGGATTCTGAATACAAATGTCCATATATAGTCTATATAATCTAAGCTCAGTTGGTATTGAATAATGAAACTATATAAAGGTAAGTCAAATACACACCTCAGAATTTCAATAGTTTCTGTGACAAATAGAATTCCAAATGGCATTTTTTTTTCACTCAAATCCCTACATATCTAATTTTGATTAAATGACTAGGAAATGTTTCTTTTCTGTATGTTGTACATTCCTTAATTGGGGGCTGAAAGGAGATATTTTATAATGTTGAGGAGTAATGTCATAATCATTACAGCACCCACACAAACAGACTTAACTCATTTATAAACTTAAGCTTTGTCAGGAAAATGCTCCGTTAACTGGCTTTTCAAATGCCAGTGAATGGTTCATTAGCTTTAACTGTAATATTATGATGACAATTCATGTAATAGAATAGAGAGCCATATCTCCTCATCTACATAAAAATAATGCAGCCTCTGGAGAATTTAGGATTTCTGACACTTCAGTTATAAAGCCTTGATATAAATCCAGGATGCACATTGTAAAGGCATAGTTTTCCTGTTCTGGTACATTTCAACTGAGGAGGAATAGAAGCTAGCAATGATTCTTCGGTTTGAAAAGATTCGGCATGGTATGTAACAAGCATTGTGTGACTTCGATGACTTGGCATTTACATGCAGAAAACAGAAAAGCATCTGCATTTCTGAGTATACTGAATTAGAAGTACCTGGGCAGAAGTTCTCAATTCATAGCATCTTAAGAACTACTATTTAATGGTGGATAGGCTAGGGGAAGGTAGCTATTGTACAGACTTCCTCAAAAATTCCTGTTTCCAGAGCATACATTGCACATCCTGAAAGACTTCAGTGATTTTAAGCTAATGTTTGTAGAATACTTATCAAAAAGCAACAGCAAAGGAAACATAATGCAAAACCATGCACAGTGCACCTAATTTCTTTGTGGCACTATGCCAAGTCCTGTGCATAAGGCAGATCACGTTTTTCCTTGTTCAGTTTGATGGGTGATTGAGTACTAGGCATAGTATCACAAGTTTCTTGTCCAGATAGGACACAGGGCTCTGTAAAGACTGAGATAAGCTAATATGTTGGCCACAACAGAAGAGGACTGCTGAAGCTCATTAGAAAAAAATAACAAATGCAAACCTCAACAGGCTATTGGAATCTAGGGAGACAATATACAGTGAAGAAACAGACAAACTCCGACTGAAGAAAGCCTGTAGGCAAAGGTGTAGAAATGCCGAAAGAAAACAGTTAAGTAATTCAGAACACATCCTACAGCCTCAAGTCTGAAAGGAAGGCAAAGCTACATGAGAAAGGACTTGAGTTGCCCTTTAAGGATTCTAAATTTCATCTGAAAAATCAATAGAAATCATTAAAGAAAGTCTCTTAATTAAGATCAAAGTGTACATTAAGATCCATAACTTGTGGACAATTTGAAGGTGAAATTTATAAAGAATAAGACATGAAGAGAATTCTACAATGCAGTTGTTTAGCCGAGAAACATCATAAAATAATAATATAAAGTATTACTGGCAGAATCCTTGCTTAAAACTACCATTTGGAATAGAGCACCAAACTATATTACAAGAATTAAGCCAATGAATAGTAATAATAAAATGCTTACTCTAAATATAGTATCATTGGTTGACTAGTTACAGATATGGATCTTACTTTTTCTACTTTGAATTTGTAACCTAAACATCTACTGTGGAGATTGTATTAACTACATTAAGAAGCTAAAATAATGTTATCATTTACAAAAGTATCACAACTCACATACAACAAAATATCATAGTAGAAATTCAAGTGCCCATTGACAAGCAAGTACAATAAAATAAATAATAATAGTCCATTGAGAATAAGGAATTTCAAGGAAGCATTTGAATTGCATTCAATTGGCACCTACCCAAAAAAATCACATTAAATATAAAAATAGTATTTAAAAGATGATCAAGTGACAAAGAGAATCAACAATCCCAATTGTTCATATTCCTGGGTTATTAAATAGCTAGGAAATGAAAACTTATAGATATGTTATCCTACCTACAATTATTCTCATATGATTTCAAATTTTTTCAAGATTATAATGAAGGCAGATTGAACTCATTTAATTGAATAGAACTGACTTAATTCTTCAATAGCTAGAAGAGGTATTGTCAGCAAATTTCCTTGGATAGTTTTCTGTCCTCAAGTTTTATATATTGGAAAAAAAAAGGAGTAAGTGAGATAAAAACAGTTTTGGTGACACAGAAGCACTCCAATCCTATCAATAGTTGCTGTCTAGTTTACTCATGGATGTATGTGGCCAAATTCCGACGGTATTAAGTACTGAAAGTAAAAGTTTTACATTCACCACCACCTTCTGCTTATGTGTAAAAGTGGTTTTTTAATGTCCCTTAGAATTCCATAAAGTCCCCTCATAATAGGACAGGTATTGCAAAGGAACAATGGGCGTCATTATTACTCCCAAGCATGAAGATCAGTTCCAAACTAAATCAGTTCTGAGGAGGAGGTAAAGAGCTTTACAGATTTGCATGTGAATCACTCCTTATAAAGAGTTGCCTGCTTTTGTGTGTGAGATGATGAATGCTCAGGGCTTATTCTGGACCGCCCTTTGCCAGTTAACACATTAGAAGAAAGAGCAGGGCTTGGGCATGTTCTGTTCCTCACCCAGCAACAGGGGCAGGGTACTATATTTTTCTAACTTCTTTACAGAATAGAAAGGAAATAAATCAATGCTAAGTTTAGAAACCTAGTTCTAGGTAAGGGAAAAGCAAAATAGGATGAGAAAATGTCAAGATAGAAATAATCACTCTAAAAATCAAGTAAATTCTGTCTTGAAATTAATAATAAATTAGACTCAGAGAATCCTCAAGCATCGGCAACAAAGGTGAAAATTTGAGAGATCTCAGGCATAAATCACTGTAAGGTGTCATTTGCCAGAGAATATTCTAGTGAAGTTAAAGGAGCCCTGAAGGGAAATGAAACTGGGGGCACAAATCTGAAGTAAAACTTTATAAAGGGAATTCAATTCACAGGCTTCTGACTTTGGCCCAAAAAGTCCAGGTTCATAAAGACTACAGTTGAAAGGCTGGCTGCAGCTGTTCCATTCTGGGGACTGAGTAGGGAGCTTTGATCCTGGAGTATTAGACAGTGCTAAATTTAACAGGCCTGGCCCTCTGTAGAAAGAAAGAAAGCCATCAGATGAGAACGAAGTCAATGGCAAAACAGAAAGGGAAATTGCTACCCACTGCTTTCTTATTATCTGTAGAGAAGGCCTATATGATAATTTTTAAAATGAAAGTTATTGAAATTTCTTCAGCTTTGAGCATGTGCTCTTTCTTAGGAAAAACTATACAAATCTCTCCCAAATTTAGTTATTTATTCTAGATCTGCAAAGTATTAGGTTTACATTTAAAAATGTTAAATGTTTAGTTCTAAATGGGTTGAAGTAGACTGTTTCTCTCCCACAACTTAGAGTTAAATTAGATTGAGACAAAGAACAGACATGTTTTTTGTTTGTTTGTTTTTGTTTTTGTTTTATTTTGGGGGGGTGGTTTCGAGACAGAGTTTCTCTGTGTAGTTTCGGTGCCTGTCCTGGATCTCGCTCTGTAGACCAGGCTGGCCTTGAACTCATAGAGATCCACCTGGCTCTGCCTCCCAAGTGCTGGGATTAAAGGCGTGTGCCACTGCCAACTGGCCTAAGAACAGACAGTTTTGCGCCTTGCCCAGGGGATTAAAATAATATTACACTTGAATCTAAGTATGTGAAATCAATCTATATTAACGGTCTTTATACATCAGTTTAGCTGATTCTAGAGATGGCATAGTGGGAATATGGAAGTAAAGGGAACTTATATAGAATGCCTTAGACTGAGGAGAATTTTAGACACAAGTGATTTAAGAATAAACAGACAAAGGAGCAAAGAGATGATTCAGTGGTCAAAAGAACCTGTGCTTTTATAGAGGACCCAGATTCACATCCCAGCACCTAATGACAGCTTACAACCATCAACAGCTCCAGCTCCAGACAATGCAACACCCTCTTCTGTTCTAAATAGGCATCAGGCATTCACCTGATGCACATACATACATGGAGGCCAAATACTCATATACATCTACTTAAAAATAAATATTTTACTAAAACAATAATATTTTACCTCAGTAAGGATATCATAAAATTATCCTAAATCTCAAAATAAATAAATAAATCTGCAACACAGCATGCTTTATAATTGAAATAATAATGAAAAGGTTCAGGAATCTCATAACTGGGTAGAAAACCAAAGGGAACAGTGTGTCAGAGAGATAGCTACACTTCTGTATTGATTGTCACACTACCCACAAAATCCAAGATACGAAAACAATCTAAGTGTCCACAATGGATGAACACCTAAAGAAGAGTTATATATGTACACAGTAAAATACTGTTTAATATAAAAAGAAAGAATCCTACCATTTGAAAAAGAACATAAGTAGACTTGAAGATATAGTCTTAAATGTTAGCTGTCCATCGAAAAGCAAATACTGCAAGACTTCATCATATGGGGTCGACAAATAAAGGACTTACTGAATCCAAAATCAGAATTGTGTTCAAGCAGAAACTGGAGTGCTGATAAGGTGTCAGGAAAATGTCAGTTAAGAGACCATAAACTTCAGTTGGAAGAAATAAGTTCATGAGATCTACTGCATAGAATAAGGACTACAGTTAACAATTGATTGTACTTAACAAGTGCTGAGCAGATTTTGAGTGTTTTCATAACAACAACACTATCTATGAATACAATTTATGTTAGCAAGTGTTAACTATTCCAGAATTCCTGCACATAAGGCTCAGGGAACATCATTGAAGGTGGATGGAAAGATTGTAAGAACCAGAAGACCAAGAAGTCTGCTGCAATACTGTCTTTCCTAGTAAAGACAGGGATACTATATCCATAATACCACAACAATAAAACATTGTTTAGACAAGAGTTCAACACTGACAACATCAGTAGACATCCTAACTTGAATGGAGGAAATCTTATAGGGTTCCACGCTTAGACAAAGAAATACAGGCAATTAATGACTGCTGAGAGAGAAAATTAGTCTCTCCTAGGGATGAAGTCCCTAATTGGTTATCCAACACAAAGTAGTCAACCTTGAAATCATGTATGTACATGTAACATTCTATAAACAGAGGTTATATTTATTGTGTTTATGTCTTTATATGTGTGTACATATATTATACAAAATATATTATAATATGTTTAATACAAATATTAAAATATATTATACAATGTTATATATATTATAGAGAGAGAGCAAGTTGTATTTATCGTGTTTATGTGTTTATATGTGTATATATATTATAATTAAACAAAATACATTATAATATATATTAATCAAAGATTAAGAGGTCATGAATTTGAGGGGGAGAGGTGGAACATAGGTGGGTTTAGAGGGAATAAAGATAAGGTGGGTAATGATATAATTATAATTTTAAAATTTTTTCAAACTAGAACATTGAAAATGGTTATACACAGTTTATCAATTAACAAGTAAGGGTTTGAAAAACTAATACACAAATTCCTATAAATTTTGAAGAGAACAAAGTGAAGAAAACAGCATATTTTCTGACACAGAGATATGCAAATGAGACCTCTCCCTCTGAACATCTGTTTGTTCTACTGCACCATTCATGAAGACGTTTGGCGTGAGGAATGACACACTGAAACTGAACTACTAATATTATTGCCATATCACTTGCTCTCAGAACAAATCAATTAAAGCAATCCACCTGGCTTTGCTTGGATTACTTTTATTCTATGTGCCATCGTGATGTGGGAGAGAATAGCACACATGTCTTATCTTCAAGCAGATGTCCCTTTGTGTGAAGCATGTAAAGTGGCATGATATGACCTGGGTCCTCTCATATGCAGACAGATTCATTGGTGAAGCAAAAGCTCATTTATTTATGCATCAGTAACTATACCTTCATCAGATGTACAACTGGTTGAAGTTGCAATTACTCACTGATGTAGGGAATGGTATATTCACTTTCCTATAGAAGAAAAGCATCTGATTTGTTGAGAAAATTCCTAAGAATCAGTACTAATTTACTAATTTAACCCCTTACTTCTGGAAAACGCCAGAGATACCCAGGTGTAGAATTTGAAAGACAGAGCTTGGAATCAGAGTAAAATTTACTCTTGAACTATTTCATTTCCCTGAATATGGGATTTGTCTGTGTGTTATGCACAGAATCTGTTGAACTCGGGAATAGTCACATGATTTACTTTGGCCAATACTAAGAGGTCAGAGATAAATTCTGTGTGGCAGTCAAAAGCCTTTATAGTCGGTCTAGGGTTTAGTAAGCACGTTCTCTTTCACATCACTTATAATACAGACATGACCCAGATAAGAACAGTTTCTTCACCATGAGTCCCAGAATGAAGACAGGAGGAAGCAGAGCTGCAGGAAAGCTCCTGAGAGGCTGGTAACACCAGGGAGAAATAAACCTTTAGTGAGAGACTCTTGTTCCTGCTGCATGAACTGTCTGAATAAGTGAAACATTTGCCTGCAGCACTGGCATCCGTTCCCAAGTTCTTTTCTTTCATTGTAAAGTAGCAAAAGAAGATTCATTATAAAGGAAAAAGTAATTGTTGCATTTTCCTATTATGGGCTTTGGTATAATGCCTTTCAAGACAGGAATAGTACAAAATAAAAGCATATACTCTGCCTTGCCTAGATTTAAATTCAAATTCCCCTTCTTACCTGTGTGATCGTCAACACTTCATAGGTCTCTTCTGCAAATGGGAATGATAGTTTATGCCTTGTGCCCAGACAGCATTGAGGATCGCTAAATTAGCATATGTAAATCAGGACACTATTTGCCATACAGCAACACTTCGAATGTTATTATTTATCACTAATATTACTGCTAGTATTTGTGTGCTTAGTATTTACCACATTGTCTTTGGCTTCTACAGGCAACACATTTATTTTATTACTTTGCATTATGAATTCAATTCTAATTCATGAGACTATGCTGTTTACATTCCATTTTTTTCTAGACTTCAAATAAAACACATAATATCAAGGTTGTACTCAAGAGTTTGAGAGCATTCCTATTTATCTCAGGGTTAACTGGATCCTCTCAATAGCCAATTATACCCTGTCTAGCATGTGTTAGGCTGTATCCCACCTCCCCCATCTCTTTCACCCCCCACTATTACTCACTCACTCTAGTCTAGATAAGCTGTCCTTGTTCTTCCTTGACTTTTAATTTGGGGTGTTTACTGTAGCTTTCCCCTTGCCTAGAATGTTATTCCTCCAAGTATCCTTATGGCTAAATCCCTCACATTCTTCCTGACTTTGTTCAAAAGTCAACTTTAAATCAGGCAGAAATATGACTCCCCTAATTCCCACCTAAATTTTATCTATTTTTGCCCTACCACTAATCATCTTCTAACACACTTTGCTTATGTTAGACAAATATCAAGATTTATTAGAGAAGGGTCTTCTGTTCACTGGCTGCAAGCACTGAAAGCCGGGTCTGTATATGACAGGTGCATGCTGCTGAGTGCTGGAAGTGTGCGTAATATTAATGATTCTTTTCGATAAATAGGGCCTTTGTTCAGCAGGTAAGTACAGCATCCTAGAAAGTCAACTTCTAAGAAACTGTGCCTTATTAAAAGAGCTATGAAGTGCTAAGAGGTAAATGAAGCCAAGATGATGAGCTTTAGAGACAAGATGAGGAATTTCATATTCATGCAGCTTCCACATTTGGATTGAGGAAGGTCAGCTATTTCAGGCTAATAAGGAAATCGTGCCCTCAGAAGCCCTGAGACTGTGGAACTGTTTAGATCTGTACTTTAATATTTAATTTCATATATTTCCTGAAGGAAAGTGATTAATAATTGCTGCCAGTGAAGCATCTACTTTAAAGGACTGACCCCTGCAAGCTGTTGTTTTTTGAAGATTAAAATAGTAGCTTAAAAAAAAATAGAATGAGTCATGAAGGGGCATTTTTTAACTTCACAGAGATGAAAATGAGCTAAATGAAAATATGAAAGATAACTAATTAGCCTCAAGCTTTGAAGGGTGTTTTTTAGGATAACGAAGCTGACTGGCTCACATTGTGACACTATGAGATGATTCAAACATTAATCTGAAATGATCATGCTTTGCCACACTCCCTTCTGTTTTAACAAACTTATCTCAATCTGTCCCCCCTTAAAAAAATAACTGTCAACTTTAACTCTGGTTCATATACATTTATCAAAGTAAAAGGATCAAAGATAACAAAGGCAGTGTTAAGGATCATCCCTACTGCAGTAATCCATCAACACAGGCAGGTGGTCCAAACAGCAGCTCAGTTTAGTGTGGGAAGTGAACACCTGCAGGTTCTCCACAGAAAGTATAATCTTTTAAGCACAATGAATAACAGATCTCTGATAAAGTAAAAAAAAAAAAATGTTTGAAGTGCAACACAGTGATTTAATTTCACTTCAATGCTGCCCTTAATTCTGCCATTTATCTTCCATGAAAGCCCGCTGTGTCTTTACTGCGGTCTTCCTCTTTCCAACCCTTTCATTCTTTATGGATGCCAATTAATTATTTCCAAGAAATCTGGCTTACAGTCAAATTTCCTACAAATATCTCCATACTATTAACCAAATTTAAAATGCCAAAGATGCATTAATAAAAATGAATGCTTCTGAATTTTAGATGGAATGTATATAGAGCTTATATACATAAGATGGGCTACATTTGTGTGTATTTTATTAGAAGTTAAAATGCTGTCATATATTTTTAACTTACATTAGATATACACTGGCAGAGTAGAGTTACTTTTTGAATGAAAAGGCTGACTGGGTCATTTCCACACTTACAAAGATATACTTTAAGATGACCTTTAAAAATTAGTTCTTTAAGAATATCACACAGCATATTTAATCATATTTGTGCTCTGTAACTCCTTCCAGATATACCTTTACCCACCCTACTTTGTGTCCTCTTTTTCAAAAAAATTTGTAGATACGTCAAATCCAATTTTTCTGACCATATACTCTTGTGTGGCCTCCCAATGGCGTGTAGAG
Source organism: Peromyscus attwateri (assembly GCA_902168425.1). Taxonomy (NCBI): domain Eukaryota; kingdom Metazoa; phylum Chordata; class Mammalia; order Rodentia; family Cricetidae; genus Peromyscus; species Peromyscus attwateri. The sequence continues at coordinate 23,515 of CABHPP010114243.1, forward strand.
TTAGCCTACCAGTAGCCATGACCATAAAGCAAAATTACTCTCCCTCTCCCAGCATTTAGATACATAGACTTTTGAGATCTATTCCAAGGATACATAATTTGGTTTCTTTCAATACAGTATATTCATTCTGTCGCCCCCCCCCCCACTCTCTTCTTTCTCTCTGACTCAATCACTCGGACAAACTCAAAACCCAACAAACTTACATTAAAGCTCAAAATCCCTCTACCTAGCTCTCAACTAGCTATTAGCAGTCTGACCACTAAAGAGAAAGATTGTCTGGACACCTAAAAGGAGGGTAAAACATCCTTTAAGTCTTTATTCTAGCAATTTATTTCATTGTTAACAATGGAAAAGAGAAGTCTGTCCTGAAATGTTTTGCATCAAACAGACCTTGACATGGTTCTATAATGTGAGGCCTATTGCAGAGAGAAGATGAACAGTGTGTCTAGGCATTTAGATGTGACACTCCTGGTTATGGCTTGCCTGGTTGAATTAGTATCAAATAAAACAACTATCTCAAGCTTTTTTACACTCTGGCAACAAAGATCCCCACAGAACTTAAACCTTTAGAGAGGGTGTTTGTCAGGATGGGTGCAGCCCTTCCTGGGTCACCTTGGTAAGACAATGGGAGGGAAATCACCTCTAACAGCTGTGTCCTAGTGTACCTCCTTCCTTTTGAAATGGTTATGAAATTAATTGGTCACTATTTCTGTAACTAACAACCACAACAAGCTGAATCGCCTTTCTTCTCTATAGCTAATTTGTCATTAGAAGGAAACTTTAAAAATGTGAAAGCAAACCAGGTCTAGAAAATGTAATAAGGGACCATATTATTAACTATTAACCAAAAATTACACACACACATGCATGCACACACACAGACACACACATATATATATATATATATATATATATATATGCATATATATGGACATGCTCCTCACAAGAGTCATAGACTATTCAATAAAATACTAACACCAAACATGAGAAACCCCTTTTTCCTTTTTTAAGTTGTTAATAGGGGTTATCCAAGAGACTTCCAAAATATTATAGTTTTTTTTGTTTGTTTTTTTTTTTTTTTTTTTGCTGTTGCCCTTGGTTGCCTCCAAGAGACTGAAGGGAAGTCCCTTTTGGTGAAGACACAATGCACTTTGGACAGAGGGCCTGGAGGATACAAGCTAGATCTGACTTGAAAACCACCTCCCAGGTGACTAACTTTCATGGTATCAGAGGACATACACAATCTTCCAAGGGAGAGAAGCAGCCAGTAGTCCTATGCTGCTGTGGTGCCTATGAACTATAACAATTAACAACATGGCACAATAACTCTATGGTTGTAGTAGTTGTACTTATATGTTGGCTGAAACCAAAATATCTCTATTTGGAATTAAGGCCTGCACATCAAGAGGGAAATCATGCTTGGTACTGGAAACCTAGTCAACTACTGTGCCTCATGAACCCATGAATCTTAGAGGAGACCCTTCAACTGACACCCTACTAAACCAGCATAATTCGTAACTGCATTCTAAATATGCATCCTTATACCCACAGAAAGGTGTAGGTCTTGGCCCTCAATAAAGAAACTTCACCTTCCAACAGATGGAGACGATTACAGAAAACCAGGAACAACCAAAATGCAGAGAACAAGAGACTATGTAGTGCCTAACCCCATCAATTCATCCACAACCTAACTGATGCACCTCAGGCTCAGGGAACACTCGGGAAGAGGGAGCAGAAAGACTAGAGGAGCCCGGGCAACAGGACATCTGCTGTGAGATTGTGACCCTAGAAATGTCAGGGATGCTACTCCTATGAGGTGTCAACAATATGCCTGCCTAAACATGGACTACACCAACAGGCATAGCAATGTGGAAGAGAGAGAAATCTTAAGGACCCCAACCCTAGACAAAGAACTACAGGGAAACTAAGGCATGTTGCCAACTTGAGATACAGTCTTCACTTGAGAAGAATACCTAATTGGTTACTCAATACTGAGTAGTAAGCCCTGAAATCACACACACATACACACAGACTGAGCAGGTTATATTTACATGTATGTAAGTAAGTAAGTATGTGTGTATGTAACAATAATTTAAAGACAATTTAAAGAGGCCAGAGGACATGGGTTTGAGAGAGATTGAGGGTGTGGAAGGATGGGGGGTTTGAGGTTGGAAACAGAGGACAGATAAGGGGAGAATGATGCAATTATATTCTAATTTTGAGAAATAAAAACAATTCTGAAAGGCTTTAATTCATAAAATTTAAGTCCTTATTGAGAAGAGGTTCCATTAAAAGTGTCAGCACTGTGCTTGGTTTTAGTTCTTGAGCTAATGATTTCCACATGTGAAGCCTGGTTTTCAATCTTGTGCTTTATGTTTTGATCCTAAGCACATCCCATTATCTATGTTTATTAACTATGACAGAAGGATGGTAACTAACTTGTAGACTTACTAAATCTCTAAAGGGCAATAATGTATTATAAAGCACGTTGTCTAGCACATTATATGAACTTGTATTCTTTTGGATATTTTAATATTGTTTGCAGGTATTTAAGCAATTTTCAACTTTAAAAGTTCTGTCAAGTATATTACCTACTAGATTATATGAAGAGATATAGAAAGAGGAAAGAGAAGGAAGAGAGGGAGTGTCCTGGTTGGTTGGTTTTATGTTTTATTTTCCTTGAGTTGACATAAGCTAGAGATATTTTTGAATAGGAACCTCAACTGAGAAAAAAAAAATCTCTATCAGATTGCCTGTAGGCAAAGTAAAGGCTGTTTCCTTGTTTAACAGTCAAAGTGGGAGGGTCCTGTCCGCTGTGGGCAATGCCACCCTAAGGGAGGACCCTCTGGAGTGTAAGAAAAAAGACTGTGTAAGTCATCAGGAAGAAGCTAGTAAGCAACATCCATCTATAGCCTCTAAGGGGCTACATCTTAGACCTAAATAAACCCTTTCCTCTCCATGCTACTTTGGGTCACAGTGTTTATATCAGCAATAGAAATCTGCCCAGGACAGGGAGCAAGAAAAGAGGGCAGGAAGGAAGGAGGAAAGAATTATGAGATAAATAAATCAGTTTCAAAACCCTTTCCCACTTTAAAAATTAACATGTGAGGGAACAGACAAAATGAAAATGATGGTATTCTACCCAGGGTCACACAGTACTAACAAAATTCTAAGTTTAGAAGGAATTAGATCCAATCTATCCTTTAACAAATGAAGAGACAGACGTTCACATAACTTTCAGCGCTAGAACCATACTGCTCTGCTGTTGCTTAGGACAGATAAATTCTAAGGACACATCTATTGCTTCCCCACAAACTGGGATTCAGCAGGGAGCAGGGATAGCCATGGCAAATAGAGGATTGATTCTGCCTAGTTCTCAAGAGGAAAAAGCATGCACTGTCAGGCATGAGTCAAGTATTCCAAACCCTACCTGCTTTCCACATATACACCAATTTCTTTTATGTGAAGAGCACCAACACAGACACATTATCTAATTCAGCATAGCATCCCTAAATCACAAAACAAAATGGAGTTAGGAAGGTCAATGGTGCTAGAACCTTACACATGGTAACTCTTTATTAGATCGACACTTTGGATACAAAATTAATTTTTGACATTATCTTCAAGTTGCTCAATTACACACTGACTTGGGGGAAAAAAGCTGCCCAATATCTCGCTTTCATTTCCTTATCATTCTACCTGCATGCTGGAGACCTGGGAGGAATCCCTTCTTTAATTTCTTTTCCTTCTGTAATACTTTGTTCAGTTATTTATCTGCCCTGATTGCCATAAAGATAAGGACCCACAGACTTGGAAATCATGAGGATACATCTATCCATACCCACAAAGATGCTGCCTTTGTGAGCAGGCTTACTCAAACTATTTTTAAACTTCATTCGTGTGTGTGTGTGTGTGTGTGTGTGTGTGTGTGTGTGTGTGTTTGTGTACACTAGTACAAGTGAAACGACAACATGTGGGGATCTGTTGTTTCCTCCATCATGTGGATTCCAGGGATCAAACTCAGGTCCTCTGGTTGAGAAGCTGGCATCCTCACCCCCTGAGCCATCTTCTCAGTCTGTAGAGCTCTTCATGGAGCTGAGGATGACCTTGAACTCTAGATCCTCAAGCCTCAGCCTCCTAGCTACTAGTCAGAGGCATGGGACGCTATACCCAGATAAATAAAATATTTTGAAGGTATTGCATTACTTGTGGTATCTCAAATGTGGCTGTCTAATGACATCACACCTGCTAAGGCAAAACCCACTTTCCCTTCCATGCTGTTTGCTACTACAATAACCCCTAACTCCTGGGTATCTAAAATGGCATCCTCTGCCAATTCCCACCAAGTTTTTTTTTTTGAAATTTAAATATCTTTAATGAATTTTGTAATCATAATTGAATATTAGTATGAAACACATTTTATTTCTATTTAAATTGAAAGCAAATTTTGAACATTCTATTCTTAGTTATATTATGTGTTATATTACTATATTATTATATTATTTTGTACCTTGACCTAACTATCTGGGCTTTGTTGTTGTTGTCATCTTGGTGGTGGTGGTGGTGTTGGTGTTGGTGGTGTTGTTGGTGGGGTGTGTGTGTGTGTGTGTGTGTGTGTGTGTGTGTGTGTGTGTATCTGTGTGTGTGTATGTTTAAAGGCATATAGAAATTTGTATATGTGCTCTCTAGACAGCTTCTATTAAGACATGTGCACCCTGTTTTGGAGAAACAAATAAAAATCTCATTTTCCTCTGTATGCACTCTCTATTTTCTCCTTTGCTATCACTTTAACTGAGCATGTCACAAAGTGTTAAGGAATTGTCCAGGTAGCACCAGTGCTTTCTCGTCTGTGCCTCCAGCCCAGCACCCTGTGTCTTTATCTTAATCAGGACCCCGTGGATTCTAGCTGGCTTTTAGCTGACATCTCGGAATTTAGCCTACAAAGTTCAGCCTTTCTGTCTTCCTGGTCCCTCAGAACTGCCACCCCATTTCTTACTCCTTCCCCTGTCTCCCCATCCATCCATCCATGTTTTCTTTCTTTCATCTCAAGACCAAGCACCAAGAGAAAGCTCACAGCTATGAACTTCACCTGGGCTTTTTCTCCTAACTTTACAATCTTCTTTTTATCAATATGAATTGTAAACTACCATATTTTCTCTGTGTACTTGGTATGCTTTTCTCTTTGATTTCTACAATCTGCTTTTCTCATGGTCTTAGCTTGTCCTGTATGTAAGACATGTCTCTGGTCTGTGACTAGTTTTGCTTTGAACATGGAATTGGCCACTTCTCATTTCTTCTCTGGAGTTCAAAGCACTAAAAGATTCTCCAGTTATTAAGACAGCGTTTTTTGGAGATATTACTAATGCATCGCAGTTGATGGCACCCAGAGCAAGTGTCAGGTTCCATGGTAAACTCAAGTAGAAAGCAGATGCCAATGGTTAATTTGGCACAGAAGCTACAAAATTAAGACAAAGTCCCAAGGTAGAAATACAGCATCTAAGGTGATATACTCACCCAACACTGAATGGATATTTATCATATTCTAGGAATTAATTGTTTTAGGTACTTGGGATGTTTCAGTGAACAAAACAGAAAATGCTGAGACTGTGAAATACAGAAACTTTAAGGAACAGGGATCTATATAGCAAATGGATATCTGAGAAGAATCCCCAACAAAATCTAGTGAGTGTAGGGCTCATCATACACTCTATGAATGTAAGAAAATAGAATCAGCAAAGAAGTAAGAGAGGTTGGGTCAAACAGAGCAAGAAAAACAGTTATCAGATATTATAGCAGGAGATCATGGAGCTAACAGAAAACATTGCCAGTGTGGGATACCTGAGACAGTGAAAACTGTTTCTATTTACTTGCTTGCTTGTTTGTTTGTTTGTTATTTTGTCCTGTTCTGCTTTGTTTTGTTTTTATTTTATTCTGCATAAATCTGAAAGGCACTGGGCAGTGGTGGCTCACCACTCTTTGGGGCAGAGGCAGGCAGATCTCTGTGAGTTAGAGACCAGCCTGGTCTACTAATTGAGTTTCAGGACAGCCATGGTGTGCAAACCCCAGAGGTTTCCTAGTAAGATCTTAGCTTGCTTTACTCAGCAGGGCTGCATAGGGGAATGATTGAATCAAGGGCGTGGTTACCAGGTGTTTGGAAGGGTAAGCACTTGGCTGTGAGGTATGCTTTGATCTAACAAGAGGGAGGCCTTCTGCCCCACCCCTTGACATTGTTATATAAAGCCCTTTTGAAGAGACAGAGGGGCTAGTGGATTTTGATCCAGGTCCTCAGGAAGCTGTCCTGTGTTTCTGTCAGTCTCCTCTCTGCTATCTTTCTATCTAAAAGTTTCTTACTCCTCTCTCCCCATCATAGGAAGCCTTTCAAAGGTGGGAGCTGGCCTCCCACCATGGTGGTTACCCTGTCTTGAAAAACTAAAAAAACAAAACAAAACAAAAAAACCGGAAAGGCATTTCACAGTACTGGGTATAAAAGTAACATAAATGACCAAACTAAGGTTATGACTGCATCACTGTGGATATTAAAGTGGAGCAGGGATTGAGGTAGCAAGGGAGTCATGAGGGCAAATAGTGTGAAGGAGAGATGCCAGCTGTTTTCAATAGTATGGCAACATGCAGCAGTTTATCTAAATATTTTATAGTTGAGAATATTTATTTACTTCTCTCTCTCTCTCTCTCTCTCTCTCTCTCTCTCTCTCTCTGTGTGTGTGTGTGTGTGTGTGTGTGTGTGTGTACGTACATGTGTGTATAGCTGCCACCAGAGTCCAGAAAAGGGCTCTGAATCCTGGTGCCACAGTTATAAGCAGTTGTGAGCTATCTGAGGTGTGTTGGGAACAGAACTATGCTCATCTTAAAGAAGAGAAGGCACTGTTAACCACTGATAAATCACACCCCTGCATGATTTAAACTTTTATTCTTCTCTCATATATTACGTCCCAAACACAGTTTCCCCTCCCTTTAATCCTCCCGGACCCTCTCCTCACCTCTCCTCTCTCTTAGATCCACTCCTCCTCTTTTTCCCTTAAAGGAAAAAAAAAAAAAAAAAAAAAGAACAGGTCTCCCATGGATATCCACTGAACATGGCCTAACAAGATACAGTAAGATTGAGCACAAGCCCTCATATCAAGGCTGAACAAGGCAACCCAGTAAGAGGAACCAAGGGCAGGCAAAAGAGTCAGAGACAACCCCCACTCCCATTGTTGGGAATCCCACAAGAAGACCAAGCTACACAAGTGTAACATATGCAGAGGATTTAGCACAGACCCGTACAGGGTCCATTACTGTTGCTTCAGTCTCTGTGAGCCCCTATGAGCCTTCCTTAGTTGATTCTGTGGGTTTTCTTGTGGTGTCCTCCATCCCTCTGGCTCCAACAACTCCCTGAGCTCAGCCCCGTGTTTGGCTGTGAATCTCTGCATTTGCTCCATCAGTTGATGGAGGAAGCCTCACTGATGATGATTATACTAGTCTCTGGTCCACCAATATAGCAGAGTATCATTAGGGTTTTCTTTTCTTTTTCTTTCTTTTGTTTGTTTGTTTGTTTCTATCCTGCATCTCTGAGCTATCCAACCTCTAGTTTCTGGCCCTCTGATTTGATCTGGGAATCAAACTGAAGATCCAGAAATAAATCCACACACCTACAGACACCTGGATTTTCATAAAGAAGCCAGAATTATACAATGGATGAAAGATAGCATCTTCAACAAATGGTGCTGGTCTAATTGGATGTCAGCATGTAGAAGAATGCAAATTGATCCTTAGCTATCATTCTGCACAAAACTCAAGTACAAGTGAATCAAAGACCTCAACATAAAACCAAATACACTGAACTTAACAGAAGAGAAAGTACGGAAAGGCCTTGAATGTATTGGCACAGTAGACAACTTCATGAAAATAAAGCCAATAGCTCAGTCACTAAGTTTGACAATAAATGAGACTTCATGAAACTGAGAAGCTTCTGGAAGGCAAAGGACATGGTCAATGGGACAAAATGGCAACCTACACAATAGAAAAAGTTTTCTATTTCTTTTCACCAACTTCATATCCTACAGAGGGCTAATAACTAATATTACATATATAATCTATATAGAAACTAGACAACAACAAATTAAATAACCCTATTAAAATGGGGTACAGCTCTAAACAGAGAATTCTCAAAAGATGACTCTCAAATAGCTGAAAAACACAGAAATGTTCAACATCCTTAGTCATTAGGGAGATGCAAATCAAAATGACTCTGAGATTCCATCTTACACCTGCCATAATGACTAAGATAAAAAACACAAGTGACAGCTCATGCTGGCAAGGAGGTGGAGCAAAGGAACAATTCTCCATTGCTGATGGGAGTGCAAACCAGTTCAGCCACTTTGGAAACCAATATGGCAGTTCCTCAGAAAACTCGGACTTGATCTACCTCAAGAGCCAGCTAAACCCCTGTCAGGCATATACCCAAAGGACACGCCACTCTACCACAAGGACACTTGCTCAACCATGTTCATTGCAGCTTTATTCAAAATAGTTAGAAACTGGAAACAATTTGATATTCCTCAAATGAGGAACGGATAAAGAAAATGTGGTACATTTACACAATGAAGTCATTATTCAGCTACTAAAATCAATAACATCATGAAATTTGTAGGCAAAGGGGTGGAACTGGAAAAAAAATGCTGAGTGAGGTAACCCAGACCCAGAAAGACAACATTGGTATAGATGTACTCACTTATAAGTGGACATCATCTGTTGAGTAAAGGATAATCATACTACAATCCACAGACCCATAGACACTAAGTAACAAGGAAGGCTCATGGGGGAATCCATGTATCTCCCTGTGAAGGGGAAATAGAATAGATTTTTTGGGTGGACAGGGGGTGGGTGTGGAAGAGAACAGGAGGGATCTGGTTGGGGGGTAGAATGGAGGGAGAGAGTACTGGGAGAGATGACTGGAATCGAAGGTCTTTTGGGGGGTGATGTAGTAACCTAGTGCAGTGGAAACTCCCTGGAATCTACAAGAGTGACACTAGCAAAGTCACCCAGTAAGAGGGGATACAGATCGTGCACCAGCCATGTTCTATAATTAGGCAAAGCTCCTAGCAGTGGGACTGAGATGTCAACCCAGCCACAAAATCCTTGATCTACACCCTGTCCTGCCTACAAGATAAATCACTCCCTTAAGAGAGACAATCTAACTTTTATTGTTTGACACAGGATAAAATGCAGCCCACATGGGTTATGGCAGAGGCCTACCCTGGTTTTGAAGTCCTCATATTCCAGCATCCTCTACTACTGGAGAGTCTGTATTTAACAAGAATTAAAACAACAACAAAAAAATTCTCTTCTCTCTCCATTCTCTGTCCCTTCCCCAGTCATTTCCCAACATATTCCCCAATCAATATTTTACCAAGTACATTACTCTGCTTGCCTTATTCTGGTTCTGCTCAAACTTGGTAGAACCTGTGATAATACCCAATCAAAAGATGGGAAATCCTGTGTGATTTACTGAGACAAAATATATTCACCAATAAAATGACTGATAGGAAGCTATAATATGTAGACTTACAGACTTTTAGGAACCTTGGACTGAATTCAATATAAGCTCTTACTTTTACTTCTGAAAGGTAGAGCCCAGAAAGGATAAATGACTTCCCAAAGGGCAGCTCTCTGGTTATTGTAGAGCTGGAGTGAAAGCCATCAGGGCCACTGCTTCCTAGCTGGTTTCATGCTTTGGCTATAATTTGTAAGATGCAGCATTCACATTCTATTTACATATTTTTATTTGTAAATATAATTAAACTCCAGACTTTTAGCATAAAGTCACCATTTTCCTGATCTTGAAAACAAAACTTTGTCTTTCCTTCCTTTCCTAATTAGTTGTGTTTTGATACCTTCAGTTGACCTCAAGATGAACAGGACTATGAATTGTCAAATTGCAAGCAAAAAAGAAAATTGTATCAGTAAGATAGTCTTGGATTTCAACCAGATGAAAATCATGAATTTAAATGTAAGTGAGTATGGTCAGGCTCCACAGAAATGGTTCTACACATTGCCAAAATTTATAAACACACACACACACACACACACACACACACACACACACTTCTGAACTATCTCTACTTTAGAAAAATTAATGGTTCTCAAGATTTTATGACTGCATTTTCTTCAGCTTCAGGTACAGTTATGAGTTTATAATTTAGGAATGAACGAGAACAAATCATAGGTCCAAGCCCAGAATATGGGGTAGCTTTAATTACAGGCTCTATAGTTATATAAAATGTTAAGTTTTTGATTTCTTCCTATTTTGTTTTTACCTACTTTCTGTATCATGCAGGAATCCTCAAATGATGTGTACAATATCTACCAAGGCAGGAGGTTGATAAGAAGATGAATCCTTCTCTTCAGATCTGCCAGGTCAGAAATAGCCCAGACTCCTTGAGGTAAATAGTCAGCTGCACTACAGTCTTTATATAGAATTAGAACCCACTTTGAAACTTACTTTCAACCAGGTTCTCCCATTACATTAATGAGCCAAATAGGGAATCAATGGTGATTATAGTCAGCCTGTGCACTAGACTTCCAGGCTGTTTGTAAGCACTTCTACCTTTACCATTTTGCTGTTCGGATGCTTTTCCTAGCTCCTTTCCATGAAGCATATCCAGCATGCATCCCTCTTTCCCTCTGGTGCCATCTCTCTTTCTTGCCTGTCCAAATGCCTCAAATCTCAAAGCTGTACCATCAAATTCATGGATTTTACAAAATGTGTCTTTATAAGCACATGAAAAATATAATGTGTTTGATCTGAGGATATACATATGCCTCATTTATAAATATAGGGGCAAAGGGAAAACTGTCCCACCTCCCATGCAACAGGGTACCATACTTAGGACTGAAATGCTGGGAGAAAAAGATACATTTCTGATGTTGGGGAAAACAGTAACAAGAGCAGCAGTAACATCAAAATAAAAGTAACACCATTTTTTTTTCCAAAATCACCACAACATTTCTTTCTTTCTTTTTTTTTTTTTTTTTTTTTGGTTTTTCAAGACAGGGTTTCTCTATGTAGCTTTGCGCCTTTCCTGGATCTCGCTCTATAGACCAGGCTGGCCTCGAACTCACAAAGATCTGCCTGCCTCTGCCTCCCGAGTGCTGGGATTAAAGACATGCACCACCACCACTCACCATAACATTTCAATCAATGCAACATTGTCTAATCAGATCCTTGATTGAAAATTTAAATAGATCATTCAGTTTACTGTCTCTTTCCTTTTCTTTTTTGTTTTAATATTATTATTATTCTTTTGGAGGCAGGGTCTTACTAGGTAACCATGGCTGTCCTGGAACTCACTATGTAAACCAGGATAGCATCGAACTCACAGAGATCTACCTGCCTCTGCCTCCCAAATGACAGAATTAAAGGCAGGTGCCAGCATACCAGACTTCAGTCTACTTTCAAAGTGAATATTAAAAAGCCAAATAATATTGTAATAAAGTGATAATATTTAAGTAAATGTTAAATGTGTTTTATTAAATTTGTAGCCCCTACAATCCAATTAAAAATACTGGAAAGGACATATTTGGAGGTAGCCTTCTCTAAGAGAAAATCTTTAAGTAACTCTTTAGAAATGTTACACTAGATTCCAAAGTAACTTGTATCTTCCAGGTATAAACTCTGTGACAGCCCATAGATAGATATATAGATAGACAGATAGGTAGGTAGATAGATAGATAGATAGATAGATAGATAGATAGATAGATATAGATAGATAGATGAAGAATTAATTAGGGATAACTCAGAGAATCGTGTGAATATCACCACACTTGGTTAAAGCTCCTCAAACAAGCAGGGGTTCACTTGCCACGGTAAAGGACCACTTTCACATTCTGATGTGGGATCAATCTATACATGTAGGTATTTGAGCTTAACTTAATTTTATGCAAACAAGGATAGATGATACTGCTGGGGGTGGTGTTTTAACTGAATCTAATCATTATTTATGTAATAATAGGTTCATCATGTGAAAAAATGAACAAAACAAAAAATCATTTCTCTGTGGCTTTGGTGATGTAATAGCTAGCCACTTCTGAAAGTTTTAACTTTATTTAAGTGTCTTGTTTGTTGTTTAACTATACTTAAAATTTTAATTTTGTTGTGTTTAAGGTGGAATGTTTGTCTGATTAGTATCAGAATTTAGAGGTAAGGATTGAATTACAAAGAGAGAATATCGAAGAGCCAATGGCAACAGGAAAAACACATCACTTTTCTAGATTATCTAAGTGAGATCATTAATTAAAAATGTATTTAGAGTATTCAGCCTACTTTCAAAGTAAATGTTACAGTGCAAATAATATTGTCACAAAGGCATAATCTTTAAACAGAGGTTAGGTATAGTCTGTTAATTTTTGCAGTTTTCATATATAGTGCTTTTTCCAAGGCTGTGAGATCAAAGATTTACTAATAAGATAATATGCTAAGATTACAACGTTTACAGTAAGAGAAGGAGCAAATAAGAGATCAAAGACAAGCTCCCATAAACTTTTGGGTCACAAAGGTAGAAAGCTTAAGGATATCCTTACAAAGGAGCTTGACAGAAGACACAGTTCTTCACCCTTAAGCTGCAACACTTATCAGCCATGGTTCATAGTAACGGCCCCTGGAGAAAATGAACCACTGGTGTCAATGACCAGTAATGCTCTCTGTAGCTAGACAGAATTTGTGGGGACAACTATACTGTCCATGAAACACTGTTTAAATAAGTATTTCCCTTTGTTAAAAGCTTTGAAGACACAGAATTATGTTCCCATACTAAGAATTTTCATCACTAAAGAGGAATTCTTTTTTTTGTTGTTATTGTTAGTTTTTTTTTGTTGTTGTTGTTTTGTTTTGTTTTGTTTTCCAAGACAGGGTTTCTTTGTGTAGTTTTGGTGCCTGTCCTGGCTCTTGCTCTGTAGACCAGGCTGACCTCGAACTCACAGAGATCCACCTGGCTCTGCCTCCAGAGTGCTAGAATTAAAGGCATGCGCCACCACTGTCCGGCTTAAAGAGGAATTCTTGAAGTTTATCTGTCTAGTTCATAAGTAAGTCCACTTATGAAAATATAAGGGAACAATGAAAGATAAAGTGCATCCTATTGTTTATACAAAAGATAGAATTTTGACTTTTTAAACACTATAGGCACTAAGAATGTAAAAGACACATGAGACTTTGAAACATAATAAAGTTCTCGTCACATCTGAAATGCCTAGAAATATCACTTATGCCATGTCCTCTATTATTGGTGGTACGGCCATACAATAATTGAAAAGTTCAAAGGCCATCAAACAGCCAAATATAAAACATTTCCTTCCTCCCACATACTATCTTAATTACTTGTAATATGCAGAATGTGAGTTGTTACAGAGAGAGAAGGGCACCTTCCTTGGCAGGAAACTGAAGAAACTATTTATATACAGGATATAAAATCTTTCTAAAAACTGTGTGAAGGTAAGCTGCAGACAGGGCTCAATCTGTTCCCACCATGGGAAGTGCCAAATATCATGATGGCATACTTATTTCTGAACAACTACAATAGGAAACAGTGAGCTCCAAAAAGTGATGAATGAGTTTCTCTCAAAATATCTAACCTATACTGTGGCATAACTCTGACTACTACGGAAGTCTACAGAGTGTCTATTATATGTACAGTGCAGTACTACTCAGTGTCTGGAATAGTAAATACTTGCCTCTTTCAGATTTATGTCCTGAGATTTAAAAGGAGAAGAAGCTTCTTCAGGACTTTGCTATAGGTGTATATCCAACCCCAAGTTGTATTCTAATGTCACTTTTGAAAGGAATTTTCCAGGCCATCAACATCTGAACTCTAATAATTTGTATTATTCACATCTAACTCCTGTATGGGCAGCTCATCATTTTTCCTCATTGTCAATCTCCATCCTAATATTGTGTTAAAAATTTTCTAATAGCTCCCTGCAAATAAAGTTCTAATTTATATCTCCTTTCTCCAACACACATATTAGAATCCTCTCCACCTATGTGGTTTCTTAAGTTGGGATTTTCTAATTCTCAAAAAGATTTTTAACTCAATGAAATTAATTATCATATTTGCTATCAGTTATTGACTGAACTGAGTTACACTTACCACCAACTTAAATGTGGAAACTCTAACACCAATGTTCTTTTACTTGGGGAAAAGACCACTAAAGAAGGAATTGTGTTCTAGTGGGACCCCACCCAATGCATCTTGTACCCTAGTAAGAAGGCAAAGAGACACGAGGTGCACACCTTTTGCTGTTAGCAAGGAAAGGAGAACGTACTGTAGAGCAACCAAAGCTCCTTCATGGCACAATGGTCTTGGACAGACAGTTTCTAAGCCTATTAGGAATAAGCTTATTTCATTTAAATATGATTTGTTCCTTAATTATGACAGCACTTGTACAGCACTATATTTCTTGTTTGTGCAGAGTACTGGATTTCTCTCAATTATTTGATGATGATACTCTGAAAGACAAGAAACCAAATATCTAACTCTTACAAAGCAAGGGCTATATTATTTGCTGCAGTGATGTTAGTTGATTACATGCATGCATATATGAATGAACAGTAAGAGTATCCTGCAGACAGTTAAAGGGGAAAGTGTTCCTTAAGAAGGTGTAAGCAATTTGTATAAAATAGGAAAAGTAAATGGAAATGATTCTTGAATTATTCACAAATCATGAGTTTGAATCATGGATTTCACAATATTTTTAAATTGGATAATTTATTAATAACACTTGACTTCGGGTACTATTTGAGGAAGACAGTGAACATTAAGCATGAATTTCCAGTTTCTGGTGACACTTGGTTAATAAATGTTATCTACTCTGATCATGTTTGTCAATTCTCTTAGATAAAGAAGAAATTAGTCAAAAGTATAAACCTAGAAAGGAGTTCAATGTGTTCTAAGAGATCTGAAAGAAGTTAATGGAATACAGAGTGTGGATAATAAAAACCTAATATAGGGAAAGAAAGGCAGGACAGAGCCGTGCTGGCACAGACTACAGGAAAGGCCCTCTACTTTCCTTCCCCCCCCCCCACAAACCTAACCATCGTAGAAATAACAAGAAAAGGATGTCTAGATTCACACAGGACTTGAGATTACCCCAGATGGTATAGCCTACACAAAGAATACAAAAGGAGAAGAAGAATGCTAGTTAGGATTCATGTATGATATTAGATCCTTACTCCACACTAGCTAAGTAAATAGGGAAAGCCAAGAAAAAGCTGATAGGATAATGGAATGGAAATTGTGCTTAGTTTTCTTCTCTTGTGTTGTTATTTGTTTTTATATAAGTAGGTTGTGGCTTCCCAAGATTCCATATTAGAAACACCCTAACTGTGAGTGAACCTGCACTGTTGTACCCTGATCATGGCTGTGATTAAATCCTAGCAACACAATTTCAACTTTATGATTACCTCATTTCTCACCTATTGTCATAATACACTACTACATGACTTGTGGTCACTCAAAATATTAATCTTTGATTTAGTATTCACATTACAAGGTCTTTATGTTTTATGTTTATAAAAAGGTCCTAGTACACGTTAATATCCATAAAGTGGTTATACTCTCAGTGGTGTAATTATAGTTTATATGACATTAAGGGTATATTTATGAGATCATATTATTTCATGACTTTGTAAGGAATCTTATGATTATATATTCACCAGGGAGGATAGTCCTTCTGCTTGGGAACCTTGAAGCATCTGAGAAGTTTTCCATTAGAGCATTAGTCATGTGAAGTTTGCACAAAGAATTAGGTGCTTTCCCTCAGTTCAAGGTTGCACACCGGAATTGCACGATTCATATTCTCACAGAAACTAGCTTTTCCTTTCTAATGACTTTCTTCATCCAAGTGAATTTTTTTTGTTATCTCAGAGCTCTTGCTTCTAAACTGTTATACTTTAAACGCTCCTTACTCTGAGAATTTAAGGAAAGCAGGAACTGGATTTAATGTCCAAGGAAATAATCAGATCCAGATTATTTATGTAAATTTGTTTAGTCATCACATTATTAGCATTTGTAAGGAATTTATATAGATAGTTGAGAAGGTTTACCACATGCAATTGCTCAGGGATAGTAAGCAAGGCTAAAAGTTGGAGGGCACATATTCTGAATAGAATGGACTTGTGTATTAGAAAGCATCAAAAAATGCAAGTGAGGAAAGACAAAGTAACTTCATCATCAGACTGGCACAGTGAAGGAAGAATGCATTAGGTGAAAAGGATACTGACTGGATGGTATCTCTATTCCTTAAAAAATCTGTGCTAATGTAATAACATAACTTAGATATATTTTCAGAGAGTTGTCAAAACATTATGGTTGCACATTTTAATTTTTTTTTTAGTTATTTCTATCCTATATGTATGTGTGTGAGCCTGAGTGTAGGTTTGTGCACCATGTGCATGCAGGAGGCTGGAGGCCAGAAGAGGGCTTTGGGACCTCTGGAACTAGAGTTACAGTCACTTAAAAGGTGTAGAGTATGAGCACTAGATACTTGCCTCCCTCTCCCTGTCCAGGTTTCTCAGAGACAAATATAGAGAATTCACAAAGTATTTAAGTGACATTCCAATATAACATTTATCTTTTTCATTGTTTTTATGGTTGCATAATGGTAAAAAAAAAAAAAAGCAACAAATGTAACATGGCGAGGGGAGGACTCTGTATGCCATAAACTGAGCACTACTGGACAAGTTCGGCACACTCTTTAAAGCTCCACCATTTCTTCCTACTAGAACTAAGTTCTGAGAAAGCAGTGGACACAAAGCTAGAGAAAGACATGGGCCATGTGGCACAGTCATAGGCTCAAGTCCTTTATCTGTGAATTATAAGATAAGGTACATTGGTAAATCCCTCAAGCTGTGCTATTCTGTATGTCTTTTAAATAACAGATGAATAAATAAATATGTAGACTATAAAGGTAGCATGGCATAAGTTATGGAATGATTCTGAGATTAATTCACTTAATAATAGGTAGATTGACATCTTAAGTTATTAATATATGTTAACAATAAGCAAATGTCAATTTCTCCTTTAAACTCTCTGGATGTGATTGTAAACATTCTCTGGCACATTTTTGTCACTTGTAGAATGAGACAGATTTTAGCTAATGCAGTTGACCATTGGAGAACACTAGTTCCAGGACCACTTGTATAGGTATACATTTGTTCAAGTGTTATATATAAAATCGCATATTTGTCTATATCCTATGAATGTATTCCTTTATACTATAAATCAAATCACTGCAGATAGGTTATAATACCTAATATAATGGATGACTACAAAAGTGAATGAGGGAGTAATGAGGAAAATGAAACATAATACATATATTAAGTTCCGGATACAGTCATTCCAGGAATAATTAAGCAACAAATATCAACAATGACATAACATTTTTCAAACACATTCTACCTAAAGTTGGTTATAAACCTGCAGAGTTGACTTTTTTATTTAATGTTCAAGGTACAACATCTGGAATACAGTTGATAATTAAAAATGACCAAATATAAAATGTGAATTTTTCTGTAATTATCTATATGTAACTTAGTTTTGTCACAATATTCAAGACTCAAGTGTAAGCCTCAATATACTACAAGTCTCTATAATTATCTTATTAAGATATACAATACGATATTAACACACAAGCTAATTGTTTTTAGCAGGTTTAACCTGGTAATATATTGTTTCAAGGTTGTAAAAAACTCTAATTCCATTTAAAAGCATTTTTAAACTTCCATGGTCTGGAAGGAGGGCAGAGGTGGCATAAGAAATTCATTAAATACACATAATTATAGAGAATGCCATGTATCCTTCTAGGAGGAGAAACTTCAATGAGTTTTTTCAAGTTCTCAAATGCAGTTGTGATTCAATGTTTTGAAATGCTATAGTAAAAAATGGAAGAGAATGGAGTACCAGGAGCTGGCAGGGTTCAGGTCAGGTTGCAGGAGAAATATTTTTCACCACTGTAATTTTTGGAACATGTCAAAATCCACAATGAAGGGAACTGTTAACTAGGTTTACATTTATCTGAACACCAAAAATAAATAATATGAAGCCTATAACTCTGAACCCAAGCATCTGACTTCTGAACAAGAAGAAATAAATAAAATCATTAAATCATGAAATCATGATGGTAGGTCTATTACTTGCATCTTTGTCGTGTGCACTGGATATGCTGTCAACCCTACTGGGCCTGTAATCACAAAATTTGCTTCTTCTTCTTCTCCTCCTTCTCCTCCTCCTCCTCCTCCTCCTCCTTGTTTTCTTCTTCTCCTCCTCCTCCTGCTCCTCCTCCTCTTAGTGTGTGTGTGTGTGTGTGTGTGTTTCTGTGTAGATGTATTCATTCTCTGATTTTACAATATTTAAGATGCATGTAATATGTAGTAAGTACTCTAGTGTGTATGTTATATATTGTATAATATGACATAATGTGTAATATATATTATAATGTGCAACCTAAATTATGTTTCCATACTAAATAAAGCAAAATATAAAAATATATTTTCTAAACACGTGTCTTTTCCAGAGTAAAAAAAAATGTGCATGTTTATGAAGATAATAATTCTACAAAAGCTTTAGAGGAAGATATATTGAACAAGGTCAATAATGACAGAGCATTTCTATTTCCTTAACATAATTTAAATCATTGAACAAAAATACAAAGGAGCCGGGCGGTGGTGGCGCACGCCTTTAATCCCAGCACTCGGGAGGCAGAGGCAGGCGGATCTATGTGAGTTCGAGGCCAGCCTGGTCTACAGAGTGAGATCCACGAAAGGCGCAAAGCTACACAGAGAAACCCTGTCTCGAAAAAACAAAACAAAACAAAACAAAAAAATACAAAGGAATATGTGAGTTTAAGACAGATTTTTATTTTTAACTCATTTTGGTGTATTAGTTTGTAAGTCACTTCATGTTTACATCTAGCATACCTGTCTATATATTGCTTACATCAGCATTTTTTCAAAACATAAGTTTGATGGGAAAAACAGTTTGAGTCTTTGCAATTGATTTTACATTCAGTGGCTTAGCAGGTGTTTAGTCACAGGCTATCACAGAATTCTATCCTTCAGCTGAAATCGAATAACAGCTGAGATAGAAATAACGAGAATGTGTTATCAGTGTAAACATTCTGAAATCAAGCATGCTGATTAAAAATTCACAGATTTAACTTTAAATTTTCTAGTGAAATAGTCATCATTCTGAAATAGTCATTATCAACTTTTCCATCTTTATTATCTGCTCTTGTCTCCTTTATAAAAATCTGGAAATTAAATGCAGCATATTTCCATTACTGCACTACAAAGTCTGTAAATTAAAAACAGATCAGAGAATATGAAAGTTTAGATGCTCTCAGTAACATTAACTTGTCTGGCACTGATTATATATAATTCCTGGATTGCTGGTTGGTGCTTTAAAAGTGCACTTTACTATAAAACATAGAAATGTAGGGAAATTAATGCTGTTATAAAAAGCCTAACTTTTCATGTTTTGAGTTATGAAGGTGAATACTTGCAGTCTTAACATTATATTAGCATGAGACTTTGCAATTTAATAAAATAAATTGGTTGAGAAAGTGAACTGTATTCACTCAATAAAAATTATGCCGAAGATCTTGAAAGCAGCATTTAGAATATCTGAATTCAAAGGCAACAGATGAAAGCTTTAATGATGTATTCATTTTTACAAACACTGATAACGTTATCTCATAAAATGATGTCATCTTGTATACCTGTAAGTTCTGAAGAAACTTATTTGTGTCCTATAGAGTTACTAAAATATTTATCCCTTGCATAGCCAAATTTACTTAATATATAGTGGGTATAAATATAAAATATTTATATATCTATCACTGCACTGATAAGGGGACTAAAATGGGACTACACAAAATAAGCAGTCAATAGGATTACTTTTTCATGTATCTTTTGATAGCTATCATGAAGGACAGTGTAACAGAGAAGAAAACAACACCATGGCTGATAAATAATAAAAATGGAAGTCCTAGGGGACCAAAGATCTCCTATATATTATCCAGTGATGCTTGAAAGATATTTACAACCATATCTAGTTTTAAATAGCTGCTCAAAAAGAAACCTGGGGAATGATTTAAATTATATGATACTTTAATAAAACTTCTCCAGCATTCCTGTGTTGATTGGGATGTCCCCTGAGAAAGGACCAGCCTCGGAGGGCATCTATAGAAAGAGGAGTAGCTGCAACTAACTCTAACTTAGTTTAAAAAAAAAATAAAATGTGTTTTCCAATTAAAAACATGAGCTACCTGGGGCGTGGCCCAGGGGAGTCCTTACCCTGGAGGAGATGGGAATGAGGGGTGGGGTGGGGGGAGCGTGGGGGGAGGGGGGGAGGGGGGTAGAGGAGGGAGGACAGGGGAATCCGTGGCTGATATGTAAAATTAAATTAAATTATAAAATAAATTTAAAAAAAAAACATGAGCTAATATATTCAGAGACTCTAGTAGTGGCTATTCAATACATTAACTCCTATAAACCTTATTGGGCTAAACAGTAAAGACAGGTGCTATTATTCTATAAACGCACAGTTAAACATTCGCCTTCCCTAGCAAAGCCTTGTGTGTGTGTACATGTGTGTGTGCTTATGTGTATGTGTGTGCATTTGTGTGTGTTTAAGAAAATATGGTGAACATAGTACATTATTTATATGAATACAAAAATATGAAAAATAGTTTATTTTTGGTATTGGGAAAGGAGTTACAACAAGTCAATTAGCTTGAACTGTTTGGGAGGCCCACAGGCAGTGGGACAGTGACCTGTCCTTAGTGCATGAGCTGGCTGTTTGGAGTCTGGGGCCTATGCAGGGACACTTTGTTCAGCCTGGGTGAAGGGAGGAGGGGAGTAGACCTGCCTCAGCTGAATCTACCAGGCTGAGTTGAATCCCCAGGGGAGTCCTTGCCCTGGAGGAGATGGGAATGGGGGGTGGGCTAGGGGGAGGGAGGACAGGGGAATCCATGGCTGATATGTAAAATTAAATTAAATTATAAAATAAAAAGAAACACTTTTATCATATATGAAGTGATGTAATGAACACTATTTAACAATTCTTTTTATATTTACAATGATGAAATAATTATATCACCCTGTCCCTGAATTCCAACCCCTAAGTGACGTTATTAAGTGATAAAGCCTTTGGGAAGAAGTTATGTCATGTGACTGAGGCCTCTGTAAATGACATTATTGACCCCTCACAGGCACCCTAGCAAGCTCTCATTGTTTTTTTCCAACATGTGAATAAAGAATGATAAGTCAACAGAAGAGAGCCTCACCAGGACCCAAGCAGATTTGAGAGAAATGCACCCCTGTTATTTTTTAACAACACAGCCTGTGGTTGCGTATTACAGCAGCATAAATAGATATAGACCACTAGTATCTGACAGAAATACCTTCTATTATCAGACATGAGAGCTTTCTTCTTGAAGTTACACAGCACCCCAACACAGACATATCTCTAGGTAACACAGACTGCAGGCAGAGTCCTTACACACAGAATAATGGCCGTTTGTGATCATAGCTTCACGTATACATCCTGAATACTGTTTGGAACTGTAGTGTACCACGGGCTAAACACCTTGATTACAGGTGTAAAGTTGATTTTCTAGAAAAATAAATTAAAAAATGGTGATGCCAGTCATCAGAGCAACAGGTTAATATATATCATAAAAGCAAGCTAACATTTTATAACCTGAATTCTCTTGAAAGCAACTTATTCAGAACAGTGTGAAGACTGGGCTTAACTATTAGGATAAACGTTGCTGTAGCACTGCTTGAAGAAATATGTTCTGTAAAACCCAGCCAGCAGGCATAGCTCACCCAGCTTGACTGCACCACTCTCCTGCTGTGGAGGAGAGAGACAGGACTGTGTGGGAAGCAAAGACCCACACCCTTCTCCTTTCCAGAGCCAAGAACAAACCAGCACTTAGTGAATGCTATGAAAATGACATGGTTAGTAATCATTTTTTTTCATGAAAGGCAGTGGAATATTTAAATGAATATTTTTATCACATTTTTCATCCAGACAGTGTGC
>CABHPP010114244.1:2252-27422 GCA_902168425.1 Peromyscus attwateri
GAGAAGCCAGCAGCCAGCGGCAAAGGCATATAAATGCCACCAATCCTATTAAACTCCCAATGTGCACCCAAACACTGCAGATTTTATGTGAACCATTTTTCTTTAATCATGAAACATGAAGTGTTACGTACTGTTGCCTCACTCCAAGGGTTTGAAAGCAGGTACTCAGAAAGTTGCCCAAGAGAAACAAACAAGTATCATAGGAGAAAGTGGAATTTTCACCCCAGGCAGTGTGGTTCCACCTTGACAAGGATACAAAGAGGTCTGCAAAGGGAGGGTTGTGTGTGTGGGGGGGGGGGGAACCAGCCACTGCCTAAGGCACTAGGTTAAACTAATAGGGCTATTAAGGGCACACAAGATTTCAGGAGAGATGGAATGAAAAAGAAGGGTTAAACATGGAAAGAATAGCTCTATCAAAAATTATGCAGGTAAATACTTGTGTGTATGCATGTGTGTGCATGTACAACCATGTGTGTGAAGGCCAGAGAACGACCTCAGGGTGTTCCTCTGGTGTCATCTACCTTTATTTTGAGACAGGATCTCTCACTGGCCAGGAACTGACCTAACAGGCTAGGGTGGATGGCCAGTGAGCCCAAGGGTGTCGTCACTTGTCTCCAAGTGCTCCACTCTGAGATGACAAGTATGCACTGCCAAGACAGGCTTTTGTTTTTGTTTTTAAACATGGGTTCTGGAAATCCAAATCAGGTCTTGTGCTTGTATTTGAACAGCTCAGCTGTTGCTCCAGCCCCCCTGAAAGGATTTTAAAAGACAAAAATACAATTCTATTGCTACATAGTGTCTGCACAGTCTCAGATGGTAGCTTGGTATGGAGTGGTGACCTTTGCTCTCTGTCAGGAACCACAGTGGAATACAGTACAGAGATCCCTCAGTCTGTGCGCACATTTGATAGCTCCTCTACCTCAGCCTGCACAGGAACACCATTTACCAGAGAGCATTGCCTGGGCTCCTAACAGGACCAAAAAGGAAAGAGAAATGAATACTTCACCAAACCAGTCTGGCAAGGCAGAGAGAATACTGGGGGAGGGAAAAGGAGGGCCATGTGTTCCAGAAGGCAGAACTCTCAGCGGGTGGCAGGTGCTTTCCCAACGTATTCTACAATTCCAGAAATTAGCAGTGGCTTTGTTCACTGGAATATGAAGTCCCAGGCCAAGTCCTTGAAAGATGAATTCCTCAGCAAGAAAATTAAAAAGGTACAAAGGCCGTTTGCAATGTGTGATAAAATTGGTGGTTTTAAACACAGCCATTCTGAGCTTTATCTTTCCCTGAGACACTTACATTCACACTGCCTGAACAATGTTCTGTGAAATAAATATAATTTACTGAATCATATCCCGTAAATGATTAAATGATGGGTTACCACCATTAATGCTGACTATTAAGTTTCAGACACTCCAGCCAACAGAAATAATGAACGGATTGCCTCCACTTTAGAAACAGGTGTGTTCCATAAGGCTCTCTGGGTTGGTTGGTCGGAGTCAAGACTGATTTTCTTCCCCTACAATCAACGATCGACACAGTGGCAGGTAGCCAAGAGAGAACACACAAAAACGACGCATGAGTGTGCTGAGGGGGTCTCTGGCTGGTCAAGGTTAAGAAGTGCAGTCTCTGTTCTGGGGACCTCAACAGGTTACACCCCCATAATTGGCACGGCGCCTTAGTCTTTAGCAACAGATGCTTAAGCACGAGAATGGGAAGCAACTGCGGCAGCGCTCTCAACGAACAGCATGGGGCGCTAAGGGCCTCTGACCAAGAGCAGCGGAGGATAGTGACTCCACCGGTTACCCCCACGGTCCCTTTCCTGGGATGTGGGGGGCAGTGCTCTTGTTTCCACAGCTGCTGCATGGAAAGTCTGGGCCAAGAGTTTCTAAGCTCTCCATACAGGAAGGCCATGAGCTCACTTGCTCCCAATTTCCTCGTGTCAGGATGATGTTACAGGGGCCCAACACATATGCACACCAGTGAGAGAACTGCCTGTGATAACAACAGATTAAACCGCAACCCACTGAGAGCACCACCCTTCCCTCCAACACCAATGTTAACATGTACATATCTTTAGATGTAGTTATACCACATACGTTAATCAGTTATACTTTATATATATATATATATATATAAAATATATATATATAGGCATGCTATATAGAATATATAAAACACACATACACACATGATGACATCTATGTGTCTGGGAAGTCAGACTAAAACTGTAGCTAAGTTTTAGTAACTACATGTAACTACATGGACAGATCTGAAAAACATATTCCTCAGAACCAGAACAGGAGTGAGGTACCTGAGCACACAGACCCTCCCCATACATCTCATGTCACTGGGCCACTGATGACCTTCCCAGTGCCTGCTGGGAGTGAGGAGGTACACATCGTGTCCCTGGGCCATCGGTGACCTTCCCATTTCTAGATGCCCACACCCTTGGACAAACCCCTGGCTTACTGGAACTTCAAAGCTCTCCTGGGTGTCATCCAGCATCTGGATTTTGACAGTCATGAGTTTTCCTGAAGGTGTAGGCGGCGGTTTCTGTCCTCGTTCCAAGGTGCTGATCCCAGAATTCTCCGGGGCCCCCAGACGTGATGCTGGGGTGGGCTTCTGCTCTATTTCTCCCATGATGAAAGTAGCTTATATGATATCTGTAGGGAACGACAAGAGAGATGTATCAGAAGAAAGGACTCCTCTAAAACTACCCCGGGAATTCTTGCAGGATCTCCTCCTGCTTTGAGACTCTACACCAGGTAAAGGGGCCCTCCACGCATTCTCCACACAGGAACCACGTACAGCAGCCTCCAGCGTACCTGCCTGAAATGGCACATTTAGGCATTCAAATCTTTATCCATATTGTTCATTTGCATTTTTGCATACTGAATGTCTTATTCTTTTCTAGCTTCGTGGTCAGCTCCTAATTATTCATACTACAGACCTGGCTGTGTTCCACTCTGTCATTCTGGGTCTCCAATCACCAGCTCTGCCTTTCACACCTTTAAAGTCGGGTGGGAAGATGCCAACAGGACCTGGGTTCTGTCATTAAAACCCACTAATTATCTTGTAGGGACTCGGTCACATACTAAGGAATGTGGTCATTCTGCAGATGAGAGGGCCACACACCGAGGCTTCCCAGTTGATAAGCTGAGAAAATAAACATACAGAGAGATACACGAGACTGTGGCCAGGGCTTTGCTCTCCATTTCTGAAACTCATCTTGATGGCAAGAACGTCGCCATTCACTTCTTTCTTGCCACCCAACCCTCCAACTAGCACTCCTTCCCAAGAAGCCAAAAGGCCTTTGTCAATACTTAGTACAGTATTGTACCTAAGTACAATCTTCTTTGCTCCCCTTCTCTCAAGGTACCCCGCCTCTGTCCTCTCCTCCCATACTGTCTCAGGCTCTCCCTGGCGGAACACCCTTCCTGCACCTGGAAACTTCTTTAATTGCTTTAAACATCAGATCAAATGTCACTTCCTGGACACTGAGTGCAGAGCTTGGGAGCTGTTGTCCATTCTGCGCTCACGGTTTAAGCCAAAGTCAGTCCATATGGCTAAGCCTGGTGACTTCCTCCAACGGCACAAGGAACACCTTAAAGAGGCCTTAATCTTGAGTGTTCTCTGTACCTCAGGACCGACTGAGGCTCAGTTTGGCACAAAGCTCGAGATGGCTGCTGAAGGACTGACAGCCAGCAGGGCACTATCTGGCTTCAGATTCTGTGTCACCAGAGCACACAGGAAAGAGATGTCAATTCAAGATACAACTGTAAAGGGGGAGGGTCTCTATGCGGGAAGAGGGGAAAACTGAACTCAGCTTGGCTACAAACGCTTGGACAACACAAACAAAACAAAATAAAACAAAAAACACGAAGCACAGATGGGAAAGACGTTCTAGGAAAGTGAACAGCGCTTCGTGGGGGACCTAAGATGCTGTGGGGGCTGGGAAGAGGGCTGCGGGCAGAGCACTTGCCGGGCTCATCTCTCATCCTGGGGAAGCGGAGACGGGAGTGCCCTGGAGCTCACAGGCTAAGCACAAGCAGATGAGTGAATCCATGTTAAGAGAGACCCTGACCTGGGACCTCCATACATGTACAGAGGAGGAGCTGCTGGAGGAGGAGGGGGGGAGAGGGGGGAGGGAGGGAGGGAGGGAGGGAGGGGGGGGGGGGGGGGGAAGAGATGGCAAGATGGAAGGACAGTGTGAATCAAGACTAAAGAGTTAAAGATAAACTTTGACAATGGGCCAAAATTAGACTTCCAAGACCCTCAAATGCCTGGCTGAGAACACAGCCTTCACCCTGTAGGCAGTACTGAGCCACAAGGACAAGAATAATGACACCACAGAAACACAACTTTAGGAAAACGGACCGGTAGATAACATATGACATGGGAAATAAGGGGAGGGCGGAGGGAGTCCATCTTCAAAGCGGCTGCAATGACTCACACATGAGGTGACACTTGAACAGAGATGGAGATGGAAAGATTGCCCGATGAGCCCGCTTTTGTAGACAAAGTAACCCAGTATTGCACGTGGCTGGCTACTGGGAGAGTGGGTGAGACTGGGATGATTGGAAAATGTGAAGTCAGGGCAAGAGGGAGGCCTGTCCTAGGCTTTTAGGAAGGTGGGGATGGACACAGGCTCTAGGCTTAGAGTCCATCTTACTGTATGTCTCAGTTAGGGTTTCTATTACTACAATGAAACACCATGACCAAAAAGCAAGTTGGGGAGGAAAGAGTTTATTTGGCTTAAACTTCTGCATTGCTGTTCATCACTGAAGAAGTCAGGACAGGAGATCAAAACAGGGCAGGATCTCGGAGGCAGGAGCTGATACAGAGGTCATGGAGGGAAGCTGTTTACTAGCTTGCTTCCCATGGCTTGCTCAGCCCATGTTCTTATAGAACCCAGGACCAGCAGCCCAGGGATGGCACTATCCACCATGGGCTGGGCCCTCCCCCACTGATCACTAAATGAGAAAATGCTCCACAGCTGGATATCAAGGAGGCATTTTGTCAGCTGAGGCTCCTTCCTCTGATGACTCCAGCTTGTGTCAAGTTGACACACAAAACCACCCAGTACATCGTACAAGTAAAAGTCATGGGTGTGAATAAAGGGGGTGATTGTGGAACCCCAAAAGCAAAAGACTAACCGCATCCCATTGTGAAGGGTCAAGGGGGGATCAGAAATCAGGAAGGAGGGAGAGAGAACACAGAGGCACTGAGTGACGGAGACGAAGCTGAGGTGCTTCTGACGACTCTGAAAGGCACTACACTCGGCTCTGATCCTTGGGAACAGCCAGCTGGCTTGTAAGCCTTATTCTAGAAGGTTCCCTGCCCAGCTCATTCTGCTCCCTCTCCTGTAGAAGCAAGTCCCCAAGAAGTTTCCCGGGAACTTCCTCATGGGCCTTTTTCCCTTCACGGTAAAACCTTCACAATCTCACAATAAGCAGAGAGTGGTCCAAAGACACTGGGGTAGAGCGTGCAGCCCCACCCACAATCCGCATCACTGACTCCAGTTACTAGGATCTGCGTCCCACAACCCATCAGAAAGGGACACGAGCACATTTTAGGAAGCACCTCGCCATTTGCTTCTCCCACCCCCACCATCCCACACTGAAATGTGAGAGGCCACTACTCACTTCTAATACAGCCCTGAAAGTCTGGGTCCCACGACAGGGAACAGTCAGTTATAGAGCAGCTTTAGGAGGACTGGCCCTCTCCTTCCTACACACCCACTGAAGACTCTCCTCAGTTACCCGATGTCTTTCTAATCTCTGGCACAAATAAACATTCACCAAGCTCCTGCCTGAATCTGCTTGGTCTAGGCTTAAGTAGCTCATCTCGATGTATTGAGAGACAAGACTGGACTGTCAACCGACAACTCTGAGCATGGTATCTTCTGTCGAGCGGAAGACAGGACACCCAGGGGTGCTCAATGAGTCAGGTGTGGGTGCTGCTGTATTCATTATGAAGTCACTGGGCTCAAGATCCTCTCCATAAACCATGCAAAATTACTTCCATGGATGTGTTGTTATTTGATATTTTGTGGTTAAAAATAATATAGCCTTCAGGGTAGACCACACTTGCAGTCAAGTGCATCTTCCCCATTTCCAGCCTCGTGCGTGTGTGTGTGTGTGTGTGTGTGTGTGTGTGTGTGTGTGTGTTTTACTGTGTGCTGAGCCCCAGCCAGGGAGCTGATGCCAGGTAGGAAGGGAGGGACCTATTCTCCCACATCACTTCTCCACCCACCCAAGGTGCTGAAGTTAGAGCTGTACCCTCCCAGCTCTCCCATCCCCCACAGCCCTGCCTACAAACACACGTCTTTCGTCCTTATCTCCTGAGACGAATGTCTTCATTCCCAAGACCCTCCGGTGTGTGTGCACACTTCTAGCACCTTGGTTTCTAAATCTCCACCCGAGTGTGATTCAGCCCTGGTATCTAAACTTCCTTTCTCTGTAGCCCTCAGATGGTCCCATTCTTGCACTACTTCTGAGCACTGTCACTTCCCAAAGGATGTCACACTTGCTTTCTGTTTACACGCTAGGACGTGGACGGCTCTGTTGAATTCACATGGAAACCCAGTCACAAGCTTCAAGCGACAATCCTAAGCAAGCCCAGAGAACATCACAGGGATGCTTCAAATGCTTGACATCCCAACTGAGAAGCCCACAATCCTGCAGTGTTGTCTTCCGGGGAAACAAGCCTAACCGACCCTGTGCATATATTAACTTGGGCTCTGTTCGCCTCTGCTGACTTCCCCAGCCGCCTGGATGCCCTGAGGGACTGTCAAGGAGAGGACAAGTTACCAATACTGTGGCATTCCACACCTAAAAGTTAGGAGCTCACAAAGCTACTTTGCTCCTCACATCTCCTTGAAATGTCACTTTAACTGAGTAAAGGAACAAAAACTTTATCTGGCAGAGAAACCAACGAGAGCTGTCGTGCCACAGCATCCCTGCTTCAAGAGTTCCTCTTGGAACTTCCCCAAAAGCAATAAGGAGCTTCAACATAAAACGCACACTCCTTCCCTGAGGTGCAGAGACATCTGGACTCCCAAGGGGTGGCCAGACTTCAGTGAAGGTCACACAGAGATAAAATGCCTGGCAAGTTCTGTCCCCGCTGCAGATCTCAGACCAATATAAAGCCTGGTTCTCCAGAACAGAATCCCCTGGCTACAAACCAGCAGTGGTGTTCTCAGAGACAGAGGCATATGTGCAGAACAGCTTCCCTGGGCACAGGCAGGACCAAGTGAGGAACCCCACAAGCAAGGGAAGAGGGGAAGGCAGAGACCGCAGCATAGACACTGCCAGGCTTCACCTAAGTTTCTGTCACACACCCCAGGAGCCCTAAGAACCCCTCCTAGCAAGGGCAGATCCCTGTCAGCCTCCTGTGTGTGAGATTCCTACAAAGAGCTACCTGATAAAACAAACAAACAAACAAACAAACAACACAAAATGAAAAACACAGCCTCCTCTCCTAATGAAGGTGGGTCCTGAGAAGATGCTGGGCAGGCGGGCGGGCAGTGGGCAGGGCGCACCTGAAGTTCCAGCTGAAGCCCACGTGTGAAGCCAGCCTGGGCTACACAGCATAGAGTGTCTCAAAATGACAAAAACAAAAAAGAAAGATGACAGAGATGACAAAGATAATCACTTGCAACAGATTAAACTTTTGCCGGAAGTGGGTACGGTGGCACACAGGTGTAATCCCAACAACACCGGGGGCAGAGACAGGAGGGTGTGCAGCTCCAGGCAGCTCCACCTGCCGAATTGCCGAACATACCATCCATAAGTTCACGGGACTTGATCAAATGAATGAGATCACACACAAAAGCATATGGGGGCCTAGAAGAAACCAAGGACACCAGCAGGAAATCAGCACAGAGGCACACAAGGGTGATGAAAGTTCCTAATCCAAAATCTGAAACATTCCCAAATCCACAACCTCTTTAGTGTCTCACTAGGCAACTCGGGCTGCCCTGGAACTTGCTATGTAGAGCAGCTAGTCTCAAAAGTCACAGAGATCCGCCTGCCTCTGTCTCCTAGCGCTGGGATTAAAGGTGTGCACCAGCATGCCTGGCCCAAATCCGAAACTTCCAATATCATGTCCCAAATGGAAAAGTCCTAGTCTGACCCCATGTGAGACTGGAAACACTCAAAATTAACATTTGGGCTATCTGCATAAGATGGAAAGACAAGCAACCTTGTTTGGACCACCAGATCTCATCCCAAAATATTTCAACATCTAAAAGAATCCAAAACCTAATCCACTTGAGGTCTTAGAGATTTGGAAGCGTCTCCAGCCAGGATCACAAAAATGTGGGTCAGATGGAAAGCAATAAAAGGAGCTGTGCTCTGATGAAGTCGTGGGCACTTAAAGGAGAGTGGTTCAGAGAAGAAGGGTTGAAAATGGGAAAAAAAAGATAGAGGAAAAACGAGACATGATCTGCATGCCTCCAAAGACTCAGAGAAGGGGAACAAGTTGTTTAGGGCATGATTTAGGAGAACATTCCAGAAAGGAAAGGTAAGTTGGGGATGGGGAGACAACTCAGTAGGCAAAGGCACCTGCCACCATGCCTCACGACCCAAATTCAGTACCTGGGACGCACAGATGGATGGAAAAACTGACCACCACAAGGCACACCACAGCATGCGTGCACCTACATTCAAATGTACAAATGAGGAAATACAACAGAAAAAAAAAATTAAACTTCTTTAAAAGCACATCACATCCTAATAGTTAAGTAAAGGACCACCGCCAAGACACTTCACCAGTCTTGGAAAATGAAAAAGTATTTAGGCACCTGAGCAGAAAGCTCAATTAAAATAGAGAACAAAGGTGCGGATTTCTCCACAGCCATATCCAAAGACTAAGCGCCAAAAATAGCCCCAGACATTTGAAGAATCAAAATGTTAAACCAGGGCAAAGATTCGCTCAAATACAAGCAGCCTAATGTGCTCAATGGGTGAGAATTCTGAGGAATGTGACTCGCACCCTTTTAAAAGAAACTACTAGAAGATAAACTTCAGGAAAACAAGAAGCAGCCAAACAATGAAAAGCAGTTCATTCAAAAGTCACTTGCACTGTAAGACAAAATCTAAACAATTGTGAAGGCTGTAAAGACACTCCTGAAAACATAAAAAATACAACAAAAACCAGCAGGGTTTAAATAAACCCAAATGGCTTACACTTCCACAGCACTGTTCATCATGGAAGAAGGTCAGGACAGGACCTCAAGCAGGGCAGGGTCCTGGAGACAAGAGCTGATGCAGAGGCCATGGAGGGTGCTGCTGACTGGCTTGCTCCTCATGGCTTGCTCAGCCTGCTTTCTTATAGAACCCAGGACCACCAGCCCAGGGATGGCACCACCCACCATGGTCTGGGCCCTCCCCCATTGATCTCTAATTAAGAAAATGCCTTACAGCTGGATACGTGTGGAGGCATTTCCTCAGCTGAGGTTGCCGCCTTTCAGATAACTCTAGTTTGTGTCAAGTGCACAGAAGACCCGCCAGCACACTGGTGAAGGCTAACACCAGGAGGACTGGAAACTCATTCTTTATTGCACACTTTTTCAGACATTTTAAATTTTGTGAGACAGAGTGATCTGGGGAGATGGCTCAGTGAACAAGAATGCCTGCTTCATAAGCTCGAGAACCTGAGTCTGGATCCCTAGAGCCCACAGAGAGACCAGGCACAGTGGCTCATGTCTAACCCCAGCACTGGGTGGATGAGGACACAAGAGTCAAGTAGACAAAATAGCAGGCCCCAGGTTCAGCCAGAGGCCCTGCCTCAAAAAAATATGATGTGGAGCAATAGAGAAAGACACCAGAGTCACCCGCTGGCCTTCATATGAGGCCCACATGTACACACACGCAAGCGCCGCCAGGCCAGTGAGATGCTTCATCGGGGAAAGATGCTTTGCCCACAGTCCTGATAAACTGTATCATCTTAGGGACCCACTTGAGAGGAGAAAGCCAACTCCTGAAAGCTGTCTTCTGACCCCCCACACACACAAATTAATAAATGCAATAAAAAAACCTCATTTTTGCAAAATTATACCCTATATTACCTACTAGGATATAAGTAAATAATTTTTCCTTTCCTAGTCCTGCTGAGGATTCCAGGCCTATCTAGACCATAAATCTAATAAAATAAAATCAGTGAGAAGGGACACCTATAAATCAAAATGGGTGACAAGGAATTATTTGCGCACAATAGTATTCCCCTTCCAGTTTTAAATGTAAGTGATTTACAAGTTCCAGCTTAAGAAAAACACATTCCAAGTTGTTATTCACAGGAGAAACCCTAGAGGAAGATGGGCAGGATCGGAGAGGCTGCCACCTGGAGCTCCTGGAACAATCCTCGATGCCACACATGGAGGTCGAAGGAGTGTGCCTGTGCCATACTGTGGGACAAAAGTCAAGTGTGTCAGACACCTGGGAGCGTGAAGTGAGAAGGGTGTGCAACTGTCTCCAACAGCTCCGCCCATCCACTCTGCCTGTGGGAGCTGGGAACTACCAGGACAAAGACACCCTGTGTTCCTGGTCCCTTTGCCAGGCCCCAGGAGGAGGGGAGGGTGGAGACAAACCAGACCTCTGCCAGCCAGGAGCAGCACCTCGGGAGACCACACAGCTCAGCCTGGCTTCTCTCGGGCACTTTGATAAGGAGTTCTGAGAGCTCAGCAGCAGCTATTCTGGCAGATGGGTTTACTTATTTGAGCAAGAGAAACTGTATACCACCCAGGTGGCTCAGAAGGGAGGCGGCTCGGATCCGCTGATTGTCCAGGAACGGGGCCATCTCTGAGCGGTGTGCAGCCGGGAGGGGAAAGATGAACTAAGAAAAGACAACTGTAATCAGCACCTCCATCTTCCTCACCTACCAAGTAAACACTGAGAACACGTAACGTGCTATATTGATTTAAACCAGGCATGGGGGTGCATGCCTGTAACTCCACACTCAGAGAAGCAGGAGCATCAGAAGTTCAAGGTCATCCCCAGCTACATGACTGTGCAGCACATGAGACTGTCTCAGAGAAAATATTCATTTTAATTAAATCTAAATTAAATACCCCCCCTCAAATTTCTAGGAAACACTTACTTCTAAGGAAACTGAATAAAAGGAACATTTCTATTTTTAGCGGTTTTTACATGTTATTTAAGAAATCCAATTTGAGGCCAGGCGGTGGTGGCGCACGCCTTTAATCCCAGCACTCAGGAGGCAGAGCCAGACGGATCTTTGTGAGTTCGAGGCCAGCCTGGACTACAGAGCAAGATCCAGGAAAGGTGCAAAGCAACATAGAGAAACCCTGTCTTGAAAAACCAAAAAAAAAAAAAAAGAAATCCAATTTGAGGTCTCCAGCATCCCTACCCTAGGGAAGAAAAAAAATTCAAATGTCCAGTTGTAATCATGTCCTTAACTAAAAACCCGAGTCTGACCAACGCCAAGTAAAATGTCCAGATACCCAGCCATGCAGCTCACTATTCTTCAGTCACTGCTCCCCGTGAACTAATGCTCAGCCCAAGGGGCCCTGCTGAGATGAGCCTGCAAGATCTCACCTCCTTCCAGCAAGGCTCTCCCCACCCCCTCACCTCCCCAAATCCAGCAGGCCTCTTCCCGATGACTCCCTCACTTTACTCTCCCTGGAGTTAGATGTGCATTATTAACTTATAGCCACATGCTGTCTGGGCCTTTCTCCTCTTCCTGCCTTGCCAGCAAGAGTCCAGGTCCCGGGGGGCAGAGAGGGCTCTATGTCCCCTGCAATGTGACAGCATGTCTCTTTCTTCAGTGGACTCTGCGTCTGTAGGGCAGGAGTTCTGGGGCACATGCACTCTGGATCCTCTCCTCACCTGCCTCTCTGTAGAGCCACTGAGAGTCACAGACAGCAGTACCACCTGAGAGCCTGTTAGACACACCGGTTCTCCATCTCAGCCAGGCCCCCCCAGATCTGCGTCTTAATAAGACTTTGAGTGCTCCAATGGAGGGTCTAGCCTGGGAATCACTGTTCATTTTTGTTCTTTTGAGACAGGCTCCAACAGTTCCCACACTGGCTTTGAACTCATTACACAACTGACAATGGCCTTGAACTCCTGACCTTCCAGCCTCTGTCTCCCAAATGCTCCATGTGCTGGGATGACAGGTATGT
Source organism: Peromyscus attwateri (assembly GCA_902168425.1). Taxonomy (NCBI): domain Eukaryota; kingdom Metazoa; phylum Chordata; class Mammalia; order Rodentia; family Cricetidae; genus Peromyscus; species Peromyscus attwateri. The sequence continues at coordinate 14,398 of CABHPP010114244.1, forward strand.
GCCACCTCACCAGCTTGGTGACACCACAGCTCTGATGCTCAGAGGTCCCAGGAGGGTCAGTGTAGACAAGATGTGTAAGCCCCATCATCCTTGACAAATTTACACACACTGACCACTTCACCAAGAGATCATTCTCTGCCTGGGAAACTCCCACACACGTTGAATAATTGTCTCTTTCCAACAGATCATGGCAGGAAAAGAGGCCAATCCATGCCAGTTAATTTTCAGTTTACACGCTAACCTCCTCTCGACAAAGATGCTACCTTTGTTTACGCTCCCACCGATCTGAGGGAGCACACTTCCTGCATTTCAAGGATGTGCAATGACAAAATGGAACTGGGAAATGAAAGCTCTTCTGTCCCCACAGGAGATCAGGAAACCAGGGCAGAAAAAAACAAAACAAAAAAACAAAGCAGTAATTCAAATTTTGGAGATGGTCAGCTGCAGATTCTAATCACCCACATTCCTTCAGCTCTATTTCACCTCCAGGTACAAAGGCCCCGCCTTAAGATTACTGAAACGGCAAAACACCACGACCAAAAGCAACCTGGGAAGAAAGAGTTCATCTCCTCTCACAGCTTACAGTCCATCCATCATGAAGGAAAGTCAGGACAGGAGTTCCAGGCAGGAACTGTTGTGGAGACCATGGAGAGATGTTGCTTACCTGCTTGCTCCCCAAGACATACTCAGCCTGTTTTCTTTATGCCCCAGGATCACCTGCCCAGGGCTGACACCTCCCACAGCTGAGCCCTCCCCCATCAATCATTAATCAAGACCATGTCCCCAAAGACTTGTCTACAGGCCAGTCTGATGGCGGTTCCTCTGCCCAGATGACTCCAGCTTGTCAAACTGACAAAAGGCAAACCAGGACAGCCAGTGTGAAGAAAATGCCAGGTGCAAGCGGACTCCTGTGAGGGAGCCGCAGCTGCCAGGCCCTCTTAGTGTCCTAAGAGTGATGTCTCAGCAGTATAATCCAGGCACATTTCTTAAGCTAAGCCAAACTCACACTCTTTAATCACAGGCACTCGCCAAAAGGTTCTCTTCCGGAAGGACACAGGACAGTCTCTCCAAATGTGTGGAGAGTGCCCAACTCCTGGCTGCCTGGCCCACAGTGAAGGCAAAGTCTGCTACTGGATTTACTCAGCATCTATACAAACAGGTACCTGATGTCTAAGGTATATCGCCTAGGGTCACAAGGATGGAGCTCATCACCACCCGCAGGCGTTGACAGGGCTCCCCGCACTACAGCAACTGCGCTTGTGCTTGGGAAACAGTGACTTGTTTCCCATCACACCAGACAGCTCTGTCCTTAGGCTATGAAGGTGGAAGAGAGAGGGACACCAGATGAGAAAGAACAGGTGCTCTGAGCCGATTGTGAAGCCTGCACGTTTACTTCAGACAGGGTGCTGTCCTGAATTCTCATGTCTCCCACAGGCTGAAGAACTGGCACCTGAGTTGGACCCTGAAAACAGGGGAACAGGTTGGATATGGAGGTGCACACCTGTAATTCTAGAGCCTGAGAGGTGGTCACAGGAACACTGAATTGGAGGCCACCCTGGGGAGATAATATATTGGAAAGGGAGAAACGCGTGTTTTTAAAGTATCAGAGGTGGCAGGTGGCCCGAGTGGGTCATACACATATTTCTGTGTTCAACAGTCTTCCTTAAGCATCCACTGCAGAGCAGGAGCTGGCCAGGTGCTAAGTCCAGGTGAGCAGAGGCAAGAAAATAAAAAGGGGAGAATGACAGACAAGTGGAATTGAGGACAAAGACTAGGAAAAGTCCTTTCGCTCTGGACGCTACATGTTCCCACGCAGTGGTTGAGAGACAGAGGCAGCAGACAGTCACGTGGACACCAAGTACCTCAGCCTGTAATTAATAGACTCTTTTCACAGCAGTTGTTTAGAAAGACTGGACAGGAGCATTTTCCCATACACCTTTTCTCTTCATACGGCTTCACGACGGTTCATCTCTCTCATGAGTGTGGTAACTCTGTGATAGGCGGCAGATGGACCAACGGTGGTTATTATTAACTAAGGTGTGTGCTTGTGTTGGGGCCTCACGTTTATACCACACACTCCACAGGTTTGACTGCTGCACAATGGGCCACCACTGCAGTGGCATTCAGAAGACTATGCCCGGACATCTGTTCTCCATCTATGCATCCTTCTTTCCCTAAACCTGACCCAGACATCCACTCTATGTCTAGCATTCTATCTTCTCCAGATGAGCATAAATGAGAATTGCACAGTATATGGTCTGTCTTGGCGTTCTATTGCTGTGAAGATACGCCATGACCACAGCAATGCTCATAAAGGAAGGCATTTAGTTGGGGGTGCTGCTTACAGTTTCAGAAGCTTGTCATGATGATGGAGAAGTAGCCAAGAGCTTTACATCCTAATCCTCAGGCAGCAAGCCACCAGACCTGGCACGGGCTTTTGAAACCTAAAAACCCACTTCCAGTGACACACATCTTCCCACAAGACCACACCTCCCAACTGCTCCCAAACAGTTCAACTGGGGATCAAACCTGCGAATATACGAGCCAAGGGGGCCACTCTCACTCAAACCAGCACTGGCCTCGGCACCTAAGCCTCAGATCTTAAGGTGTATGTGACCTTCTGCTGCTGAGGACTACTCCACGGAATGGGTGTGCCACTGTTTAACCATCCTTCTGCTGAAAGACATCATGGTTACTTCCAGGTGTTTGCTTATTTTGAAAAACTTTCCAGTCAGAGAAGTGGAAGGGCGTAGATGTTACCTCCAAGGGGGCAGGATCAACCTGAGGTTGGAAATGACAGCCAAGCCTTAGGGTTCAGTGGGCAGACACTGCTCTATCAGTTCCTAGCTCTGTCCGGCTCATATCTCGTTCCCAGCAGGTTATTTAGCTGTCTTGACTTGTCAGATAATTGAGCTTATCTCAGAGGCCCTAGATAAAAGTGTCTCCTTCAGTTCGTGAGAAAATGGAAGGCTTAGTAACTACACATGTCTGGAGTAAACAACAACAACAAAAAGTACTAGATATTTCCTTTAGTAAGCCACAAAACAAAGTTTGTTTCTAAATCAAGCCAACATATTCCCAGCAAGCTGATTATTTAATAAAGAAATAGTCAATAAAAACTTTGCTTCCCGTTTATGACCTCTAAGACTGTTGAGGTTTCACGCTCTCTGGAAAGAATACTGAAGAAATCAATGCCTGGAACATAGCTCAGCTGGTGCCTACCTAAGCAACCAAGAAGCTCAGAGTCCACCCAATCACTGCATAGAACAGCTGTAGTGGTATGAGGCTGTAATCCCAGCATTTGGGGAGTGGAGGCAGGAGGATCATAAATTCAAGGTCATCCTCCGCTACACAGCAGGTTCAAGACCACCCTCAGTGACCGAAGACCCTACCTCAAAAATGAGTAAATAAATATAACAGCACAAATAGGAAAGTAATGTCCAAACTGAAATGTTTCTATAGCCTGTGTCACAGTCACTGACATAAACAAAAGCCACTTGTTTAAAGCTTGCCAAATCCACAAAGTGTAAATCAGAGGCCTCCTCTCCCCTCACAATGAAGTCACTAAAGACAGTCTACTCCAATCTCCAACAGTTTCACTCTTATTTGAGTAACCAACTATGCAGTATTGCCATAATCCAAAGACACAATAAAACACAAGTGTAAAGGGTACCATGTCCTTCCTTCAGAATCAATGATTAATTAAATAGTGAAATGTCAAGGAATATATACATAATAAGAAAGCCAAACCCCTTGTGAAATAATGAGGAAGTTTAAATGTCAGCCTGGTTGACACATGAGGTATTCAATCAAACACTGTTGTCCATGTTAAAAAATGAATGACTAGGAACGATGCACTGTCACTGTAGCCTGCTTCAAGGGAGAAGCAAAGGCTGGACTGTTCACACACCTGAGGCCACTCTATAAAACAGAACAATAGCTGGGCCACCAGGCTCAACCCCAACCAGGACCATCTGGAATGCACCATAAAGTTAACTGAATCATTCGTATAGTGTGGGGTGGGGAGGGGTCTTTGGGTTTCTATTGCTGTGAAGAGACACCATGACCACAGCAACTCTTTTTTTTTGGGGGGGGGGGGTTGGTTTTTTTGAGACAGGGTTTCTCTGTGTAGCTTTGCACCTTTCCTGGATCTCGCTCTGTAGACCAGGCTGGACTCGAACTCACAAAGATCCACCTGCCTCTGCCTCCCAAGTGCTGGGATTAAAGGCATGCGCCACCACTGCCCGGCCACAGCAACTCTTATACAGGAAAGGATTTAATTGGGTCTGGCTTACAGTTCAGAGGTTTCGTCAGCGGCATGCAGGCACACGTGGTGCTGGAGAAGTAGTGGAGCATTCTACATCCAGATCTTCAAGCAGCAGGAAGAGAGAGAGACACTGGGCCTGGCTTGGGCATTTGAAACCTCAAAGCCACCCACCCCCAGGGACACACTTCCTCCAAAAAGGCCACACCTCCTAAAGGTGGGGGAATGTTAATTTAACCCAACCAACACTCCTGCTGCACCTTCTCCATCAAGTACAGCCCTAAGACCTTCTTAATTCCCTAAATCCTCACAACCGCCACTGGATGGACGGAGTCCCGCTGGCAGATGAGGAGACTGAGGCAACACAGGTGAAGCCAACCCACCCAAGGAACCCCTGCTGCCAAGTGGCAGTCAGAGAATGAGATCCAGATGTCCAGGGCCTGTACTGATACCCAAGTGCTCAGCTGGAACCCACCGCCTGTGCGGGATGACAAGTCCAGGGACGTCATGAGTCAGCCTTTCCAGGTGCCCTCACACAGCCTCCTGAACGCTCCTTCCCTCTCACACAAGTGCCAGTCAAGCTCTGTGCCACAAAACCCACTGAGAACACCATGGCGGGAATTTCTCCTGGGGAGGTTTGAACACACTCACCAATGAGGAAGCAAACTATGATCCAACCAAATCCAGCTCAGAGAAATGGTGAGTTCAATGGGCTTACAGGACAGTAGGTGACGCCGAAGCGGCCACAACAGCCACAAGTTCTCACCCCAGCAGGAATGACAGCTGTTTAAATAGCGCACACACACACACACCCCGCCACAGGCACACTTCAGTGAACTCTCCCACGCTCTATACTCTAACCCCTCCTCAGACCATGCGGCCACGTGCCACTTAGACACAATTACATACAGCTGGGAGACAGGTGCGGGAAGGAATGGCGGGAACCTCAGGTGAAGGACTAATCACCCTCTCCACCCCCTTTTCTATGAAGAAATGTCAACAGGCAGATCGTGAGGGTCTCTTTCCAGTAGACTCAGCTACCGTGACGAAGATGGTAACTTAGGATGTTACGTATTCTACAGCAGATACCAGAGGAAGAAACCCACCGTCAACGTGTTTGCTGGGTGACTATGAGACTCACATAGTGTTTGGTAAGCTATCTGTAATTCTAAATCAGGACCTTTCAAAATGTCTGAAAACCTTTCTCACGTCCGATGGCAATATGACAAATCTCTATGCACCCAGGGACAGGGCCACACAGAACACATGTTAAAGTATGTCCCCGTGGGGCCTACTGGCCTCTGTCCCTGAGCAATCAGAAGAGCGCCCAGCCAGCACTGTGGAAGGCCCTCCCGAGCCTGAGATAGACAATACAGGGGTGAAGTCTCTGTCCCTCTGGAACTCAACACTGCATGCTTCAGGAACTGCTCAAAGACACAGCAGACAATGTGCAGACAATGTCCAGAGACACCAAGACAATGGCCCCTGCCCAAAGGCAAACTTGGTGCCCGTGAAGATACGAACACAGAGACCACTGAACCTGACCCCTCAGCCCTGCATCACTAAAGAGAGACAGCCACGCTGTGGGTGTGGGGACTAAGCTCAAGATGGCTCTGGGGCGAAAGAGTAAGCCAGCATTTGTGCAGACATCAAAGCCTGTGGCTGCTGACATTTCAGCTTCTCACAAGACCCTTCTACCTACATGCAAGTACCATTCATGAGACACTTATGCATTACTTAAGAGTCCAAATTCTACACTGGGACTCCAGGCAGGTGCTTAGAGAAGAGAATGTGTCTGGGAGCATCCATGAAAAACTGGAGTCAAGAACTGTAAAGGGAAGGCGAAGGAAACTGGTCAAATGCCAGGCTGTTCCACCCTTCAATAGCAGGCCTCCCAGGACAGGAGCTACTGACTGGTCTCCAATTGGAGCTCCTGGGGCTGATGAGGTAACATCCAAAGTCTAGAAGAAACAGGTGTTGTGTAGACTTTTCCTGGGAGACATGAACATCTGCTCTCCAATACTGACCAGAGAATTCCACCAAATGCAATGTGGTGAGCCAATGAGTTTTATCAGGCTCACTTACAGGAGCCTGGGGGAGCCAAACACAAGTGCATCACGAGGCGCTTCACACAGTGTGGATAACAACGTCCCTCAGCTGCACAGATGGGGTCCTCCCTCAGGCCTCCACATGCTAGGTATGCTGACACACTCCAGAAGCCATGAGACCACGTGGTTTGGGCAGAATGACACACAGCTGGGAGACACGTGGGCAGGAGCCCTGGGCTGCCAGGTGCAGGACTAATGACCCTGCCCATCACTTGTAAGAGCAAACGTCGACAGGCCTGACCTTAAGCTGTAAAGACACACAGCTGTTCTGATGACAACGGTAAGGGGTGCCGTCCTCAGGAGACAACACCAGACAATACCAGGCATAGTGGCAAACATGTGTGACCAATCCAGCACTCAGGAGGCTGAGGCAGGAGGCTGGCTCTAAGTTCAAGTAAGTTCCAGTCCAGTGTTGGCTACAAAGACTCCGTTCCAAACAAAGAAAGGCACTACCAGTCTACAAGCTATCTTTACAAACTCAAACACAATCAGAGCAGTAAGTAAGGTCAGAGGAGACAAATTATCAGACCAGGGAATGGTGAATTAAAAAAAAAATGCATGCATTTCCTTAAATTATATTCCTGTTTTTCTAATAACTTGGCTTGAACACCAATATTTACCTACCACATCAGTCCTATGCATGTGTTAGACATTCTCAGATCATAGAGCAGACATAGCAACACAAAACCTGAGCAATTATTTGCAAATGAGAACACCCTATGTTAGAGAAAAATCATTGCCTGAATGAGCATTTTAAAAAAATAAAGTCATTATGAACATTTCAGTTGGACATGGTGACTCATGCCTGTAATTTCAGTGCTTCGGAGGCTGAGGTGAGAGGTGTGCATCAAGTTTGAGGCCACCCTGGGCTACATAGTGAGTTCTAGGCCAGCCTGGTCTAAAGAGTGAGACTGTCTCAAACAACTAAGCAATCTTCCCACTGAAATGGTCTCCTACCAAAGCCTCAGTGAAGCAAATGAGTTCTGTTCTCCACATGAGCATAAAACAATGAACAAGGACTACAAAAAATACAAAACCAAACCAAGAGTAAGCAGAAATTAAACAACAGAAGAATGTATAATCTGTTACAGAAAATAGGAACAGACCAAAAGGGAGACATGAGAAAACAATTACAGAACGTTCCTTTCATCTCAGTCGAGGAAAATGAATATGCCTGAGAATTTTTTCAAACTTCCAAAGTTTCAGATAAACAGTCCTTTTTAAAAAAAAAAAAAAGGATATATTCTAAACTCATTATACTTTAACCGAATGTCTAAAGCCCTACTTGACCAGTAGAGTAGAGGCTGGGGTGTGAGGATTGCTGAGCTCTGGGTCAGCCTGGACTACAATAGTGAGATCTTGTCTTAAAAACTGAAGGGAGAAAAAAATCCACCCAAAGCAACAGAAAACACTCAAAGGGGTATCTACTGCAAAAAAAGTTGGACTTTGGGACTTTGTGCACCTGTGGGGGAGGGTACACATGCATATGGGTACACACATCCATGCACGTGTATGCAGAAGTTCATATCGGCATCTTCCTCTATTGCTCCCCAATTATTCTTTAAAGATCCTTACAGATCTATATTCATCAAGACCATTATTCACCCTAACATCCATTAGTTTTATCCTATTAAATGTTTAAATTCTGATTCACAATTATCTTGATCAATGCTAACAATCAACTATAGCTAATTAGCAATGTAAGGACGTCACAGGTAAGGGAAGAGACAAAGCTGCCCAGACGGAGCTGAGATGGTCCCTCTAGCCATGATCTCAACATGTGCACACACACACACACACATCATACACACCCAAGAACAAGGGACAGTAATAATTAAGTGGACTACTACTTGAAGAATGTGCCGCAAGAGTTTTGAAGGAAGGCATCTTCCTAAACTTGGTTCTTCAAAAAAGACCCCATTTGCTGGGCGGTGGTGGTGCACGCCTTTAATCCCAGCTCTCGAGAGGCAGAGGATCTCTGTGAGTTCAAGGCCAGCCTGGTCTACAGACTGAGTTCCAGGACAGCCAGGGCTACACAGAGAAACCCTGTCTCGAAAAGAAAAAGACTCCATTCCCGTAACAAATCAGATCTCTGACCGCCTGCTTCCCTGGCGGCTTCCATAGCAGGCGGATCACAATTCTGAATGACAAATCATGAGCACAGAGAATGCCAAGAGGAAATGAAAAAGGGATACACCAAGCACCACACATCACATCTTTCTGTAGGCTCTTATCCCACCCACTCTGACAGGTCGCTCTAAATAAAGGAGGCAGCTGGCTGCTCCCACGGACACACACTTCTGTGAGGGGAAATAAAAACAAAGAGTCTGTTCTCTCGTGACTCAGCATCCATAATTATCAGAAGACAAGAGTTAGCTGTTCATTTCACTTGTGAAAGGCTGCTAAGCCTTGATACACACACACACACACACACACACACACACACACACTCACTCATACATGCACAAATACATATACATGTACATGCTCACTCGCACACACATACATACACATGCACACAGGCACATAAACATATGCACACACATGCATGCACACACATGCACTCATATACACAGGCACATGAATGTATGGACACACATGCATGCACACACAGGCACATGAATGTATGGACAGACACACACAAACAACCTTGAGCTCCTGCCCTGGCCTCCCTCGATGATGGACCCTAGCCTGTAAGATGAAATAGCCAGCCGGGCAGTGGTGGCACACGCCTTTAATTCCAGCACTTGGGAGGCATAGGCAGGCAGATCTCTGTGAGTTTGAGGCCAGCCTGGCTTACAAAGTGAGTTCCAGGTCAGCCAGGGCTGTTACACAGAGGAACCCTAAATAAATAAACAAACAAACACGTTCTTCCTCAAGTTACTTGGTCGTGGTGTTTATCACATGACTGGGAAATTACCACTACCAGCAAACTAATTTCTTGGCTACCTCCCATATTTTCTCTTCAGTTTAAAACATCTACCTGTAGTCATTTTTTTTTCTTTACAAGATTAAGGGGGGAGCAAAAAATAATCATTTTTAAGTGACAGTAACAACTACCCATCGGTGTCTTGGTGCTGATGTTGATGGGTATGTTATGCATCTCTAGAAACCAATATGCATCAGTATGGTAAGCACAGTCTGAAGGTTTCTCTAACTCGCCATTTAGGAGGAATCCACTGTGAGAAATCATCTCAAGGAATGTTAAGTGTGTAAGCACAAAAGTGTTCTTTGCAGTATAGATGACATTAAGAAAGGGTAACCCAACTATGGAGATCTACCACCTAAACAGGACCTGCTCAAATTATCAACACAGTGCAGCACAGACAACTTCACCTGATACAATGTGTGTTTGTTTGGAGCGGTCTGGAAACAGGATGGCAAGCAAAAGTCTGTGGAAGAAGTAGTTAAAAGATCTGGATCTTTTTTACCTGCCACAGGTAGGGAAGACTGATCCTGAATCCCTACCCGCCCAAAGCAGTTAGCATAGTCTACTGATTATACACTGTGCTGAATAGTTTTATGTCAGCCTGACACAAGCTAAGTTAATCTCAAAGCAGGGAACCTCAGCTGAGAAAATGCCTTCATCAGACCTAGCGGTAGGCAAGCCTGCAGGTCATTTTATTAAATTAGTGACTGGTGTGGGAGGGCCCAGTCACTTGTGGGTGGTGCCATCCTGGGCTGGTGGTCCCCGTTCTAAAAGAAAGCAGGCTGAGCAAGCCAGGGGAAGCAAGCCAGTAAGCAGCAGCCCTCCATGGTCTCTGTATAAGCTCCTGCCTCCAGGATCCCGCCTTGTTTGATTGAGTTCCCGTCCTGACTTCCTTCAACGATGGGCTGCAACATGGAAGTGTGAGCCGAATGAACCCGTCCCTCCCCAAGCTGCTTTCTGGTCACGGGGTTTTGTCACAGCAACAGAAACCCAAACTAAGACAAGCACCAAATATTTACTGCTGTGTTGATAAATCCTTAGAACCCAAAACGCACTTTCTGATGTTACATGAGGAAGAGTTCTTAACCAACTGAAAGTCCATTTCGTTCGTTCGTCACCATGATGCTTAAGGATAGTACAAACGAGGCCTAATGACTATTCCTTGCTCCGCATGTATGGTAAAGTGTGACCCGAGGGCCAGTTCTGTGGCTCTTATTTCACCTGTTCAGAAGTCCCCAAGGTTGTACTACGATGCTGAGGACACAGGCAGGTTACCAGTGGTCAGCAGTGTCAAGGGTCCTGCAATCAAACCCCTTAGACGAGGGTGACATGTCCATTGAGGGAACCCAGCAGTACCTGAGACTACCATGACAGTCCGGCATGCCTGGGAGTTTCCATAATGCCTCAGAGTCTGTCATGCTCTGCATCCAGTGTCTGCTCTCAGGGAGAGTTGGATGTGGGTACAATGACTAATTCTGTCAACTCAGTTGGCTTTAGAAACACCTAGGAGATTAGTGAGGTACACCTGTGGACTGCCTTGGAGCATGTTTCCAGGGAGGAAGTTCCCCTCAAGTCCAGTGATGGCATCTCCCACACCCCCATCACTGGGACACATAAAAAGATATAAACAGAGGGAAAGACCCAAGTCCCACTTTCTAATCAATTTATCTCTAGAGAGCGCAAGCCAAGAAAAAGCAAAATTCTCAGACTTTCACCAGTTCTTAAGATGGAACAAAGACACAACAGGGACATAAAACCCATCCTAAAAGACCAGCACAATAACTTCCTGAATTTTGACTTCTTACATCAATACAGAACAGCCTTGCAGCAAAGGAGAACAATGTGAAATATGTATCAAAGAACTGACAAAGGAGTGGGATGGCTTTAATCCCATCACCATTAGGATCCAATCAGCTCAAAGGGAGAAGAGTACAGAGGCCATCACAGACAGGGTCTTGAAACCAAGGCCCAGGGACAGGCAGCAAGGACAGTAACAACAAGCCAATTTTCACCAAATACACGACACTCTGGTAATATAACCTGCAGAAATGAGAGCATAAAATGCTTGCTCACAAGGAGGGAGGCTTTGCAGTGAATCGCCCTTGGTTTCTCTTCTTAGAGCAATCCCACAGCTCAACTGTTGCTTCCAAAATTGTGAATGTTTTATCCACATATCAAATTTTACCTGGGAATCTGAAAATAAAGCATGCAAAAATACTTATTACATGGGGCTGGGAAAATGGCTCAGTGGTTAGGAGCACTGGCTGCTCTTCCAGAGGACCCAGGTTCAATTCCCAGTACCTACATGGCAGGTTATAGCTTTCTGTGACTCCAGTTTCAGAGGATCTGACACCCTCATACCAATGCACATAAAATAAAAGTTAAATAAATTATTTTAAAAAAAGATTAAAAAAATATTTATTACATAAGGCTTCCAACTCACTTTAAAATGGAAAACACACCTCTGCTGGATTTACAAAGTCTTTTTTGTTTTGTTTTGTTTGTTTTTGAGACAGGGTTTCTATGTGTAGCCCTGGCTGTCCTGGAACTCACTCTGTAGACCAGGCTAGCCTCATACTCAGAGATCCACCTGCCTCTGCCTCTTGAGTGCTGGGATCAAAGGCATGCACCACCATCGCCCGGTTCTACAAAGTCATTTTTAATAAGCAAGGAAATACCAAATATTCTTGGTTGAATATGAATTTAATTGAAATATATATTGGGTTTGTTAGCGAACTTTTATTCCTACAGTTTACATAATCTGGTTAATTAATTTACCATTAACTCAAATCCCTTTCTCTGCTGCTTTTTAAAATACCGGGTCTCTTAAGAAAATCCTTAATTATTCTCTCATCATCAAAGCAGTTTTCGGGCTTTCTTTCTAGCCGGGCTGCACCTCGACTGAGCAGCACAGTAGAGCTGACCCTGTTGGCAGAGGCGTGGGTGAGCCAGCCCCAAGGTTGTGAGCATGGGAGAGCTGTCCCCATTTCTCATCTGTCTTAAGGTGGCATGGGTGGGGAGAGCTGAGCCCCCACACCCATCAATGCCTGAGGCAGGTGGGAGAGCTGTCCCTGCCCCTCCCCAGCTGCAGAACAGTCCCTGCCCCTCACCTGGGCAATATAGTAGACCTGGCCCTGAAGGTATGGGTGTGGGAGTGCTGACCCTGAGGGCTTCAAAGCCTGAGAACTGGCCCTGCCCCTTGCTCCTTGCTGCAAGGAGTGAACTAGCAAGGGCAATCCTGGAGAGCTCACCCTGGTGGTAAGGACAGGGAGAGCCAGCGGGCTGACCAACCCTGTAAGTACCCAGGCCCAGAACCAGGGTTATGTGTTGGCCCGCCCCAACATCCACTCCATCTGTGATCTGCTGTAGCATGGGGTGGGGAGTGGGGTTAGTCCTGTGGACCCAGGGCTGCAGGGTCTCCATGACACAGGACAGCAACGGGATTTCCAGGAAGAGTCCCAGTGAACAACCACCACTGATGGTGCAGCAGAGACCAGGGGTCTCAAACCGACCAGTGATTCTTTTCAGTAAGCGCCTACATGCAAAAGTGTATGGATAAAGGGGTTCACTGCACGACTCACTGTGCCACACTGCCGATTCCATGACCGCTTCTCTCCTTCTTCCCTTTCCCCCTTTTCTCCTAAACTTTATTTTGTTGTGGGAGGGAGATGGGTGGGATCAGAAGGCATGATGCGAAAGATACAATGAATGAGAGAGGGGGGGG
>CABHPP010114245.1:0-33919 GCA_902168425.1 Peromyscus attwateri
TATGAACTCTGAGACTCTGAAACTGTAATCCTTAAATAAAGTCTTGGTAAGTTACTCTGATGGTTTGAATGAGAATGCCTGCCCTTCATAGGCTCATATATTTGGATGATGAGTTCCTAGTTGGTGAGCTATTTGGGAAAGACTAGGAGGTGTGGCCTTGTTGGAGGAGGTGTGTCACTGAAGGTGGGCTTTGAAGTATCAAAATCTATGCCAAGCCCGGTGTTGCTCGCTCTCTCTCTCTCTCTCTCTCTGCCTGTGTATGCATCAGGATGTAAAGTTTCCAACTACTGCTCTGGTATCATACATGCCACCATGCTCCTCACCATGATGACAATGTATTAACCCTTTAAAAATGTAAGCAAGCCCCCAGTTAAATGTTTTTCTTTGTAAGAGTTGCCTTGGCTATGGTATTTCTTCACACCAACAGAACACTGGCAAAGACAGTTACCTTGACCATGGTGTCTTATCATAGCAACAAAAAAGTAAGTAAGAAAATCTGTAAATTGATTATGATACAATGACCCTTTTGTAATGTTAATTTGACCAATCTATGAGCATGGGAAGTATTTCTATCTTCTGGAGTCTTCTTCAATTTCTTTCCTGAGTTTAAATTTTTACTAGGCAAGCCTTTCATATTTTTTTTAGTTAAATTTTTCTAAGGTATATTTTCTTGAGGCTATTATGAGTGGCATTATTTCCCTAATTTATTTCTCATTTTGTCTGTCATTGGTACATTTGGTAGAGGCAGGTCCAAGCCCCTTCCCCTGCATCAAGGCTGTGCAAGGTGTCCCACCTTAGGTTGTGGGCTTCAAAAAAGCCAGCTCATGCACCAGGGATGGATCCTGATCCTACTGCCGGGGGTGGGGGGCTCTTAAGCACATCAAGCTACACAACTGTCTCACTTATGCAGAGGGCCTAGTCCAGTCCCATGGAGACTCCACAACTGTTGGTCTAAAGTTCATGAGTTCCCACTAGTTTGGTTTGGTTGTATCTGTAAGTTTCCCCATCATGATCTTGATGCCCCTTGCTCTTCCCATCCCCATGACATCTCCCTCCATCATGGTATCTCCCTCACTGCTCCCCTGCTCTGTCCCTGTTTCAGCTCCACCATCCCATTCCTTCATGTTCTCATCCCCCACCCCCACTCTCCATTGCCCTCCCCTACTTTATCCCCAGTTTACTCATAGAGATCTCCTCTATTTCCCCTTCCCAGGGTGATCCATGCATCCCTCTTAGGGTCCTCCTTATTAGCCATCTTCTCTGGAGCTGTGGGTTGTAGTCTGGTTATTCTTTGCTTTACATCTAGTATCCACTTATGAGTGAGTACATACCATGTTTGTCCTTCTGAGTCTGGGTTACCTTACTCAGGATGATATTTTCTAGTTCCATCCATTTGCCTGCAAATTTCATGATGTCATTATTTTTTTTACTGCTGAGTAGTACTCCATTGTGTATATGTACCACATTTTCTTTATCCATTCTTCAGTTCAGCAGCATCTAGCTTGTTTCCAGGTTCTGGCTATTACCTCACTCAGGGTGATTGTTTCTAGCTCTATCCATTTACCCACAAATTTCATAGTTTTAGTATTCTTAACAGTTCAATAATAGTCCACTGTGTAAATATACCACATTTACCTTATCTATTCATCATTTGATGAAAATCTAGGCTATTTCAAATATATGGATATTATAAATAGAATAGTAATAAATATGGATGATCAAATATCTCTAATAAGATATAGAGTCCTTTGGGTATATGCCCAAAAGTCATATATCTGGATCTTGTAGTAGGTCTGTTTTCAGCTTTTTGAGAAAAATCCACAGTGACTTGTATTGTGACTGTACCCATTTGCACTGTCACCAGCAATGAATTATTCCCCTTTTCCTGCATCCTTGCCACTTTGAGATTTTTATCTTATTCCAGTAAAAATGACTATGATCATCAATAGTCAACAAACACAAAACAAAACAAACTTAACCAAACATGTTGGCTTGGATATATGGAAAAGAGAAAATACATTCATTATTGGTGGGAGTGCAAACTGGTGCAGCCACCTTAGAAGTCAGTATAGAGACTCTTGAAACACATAGAAAGAGATCTGCCCCATGATCCAGCTTGGGGATATCACACTTGGGTATATACCCATAGTACTCTATATTATAACACAGAGATACCTGCTCATCTATGTTCATTGCTACTCCATTCACCATAGTCAGGAAATGGAAACAGCCTAGATGTCCACCAACAGATGAATGGATAACAAAAATGTAGTACATTTACTCAATAGAATATTATTTAGTTGTTAAGAAAAGGTGAATTATGAAATTCACAGATAAATGAATAGAAATGGAAAAATCATCCTGAGTGAGGTAACACAGAAAGACAAACATTACATATTTTTTTTCACATGTGGATGTTAGTATTGATCTTTAGATATGTGTGTTGAATTTGGAATATGAATAGAAGTTAGGAAACTGGTAAAGGGCAGTGGGGGCAAGGGTTCTTTTAAGGGGAGTATGATAAAGTACAATGATATAAAGGGAGAAGGGAATAATGTATCAAGAAGGATTAAATGGAGTGGGCAATGGGAGGGCATATGGGAATGAATAACTAACATCAAAAACCTTTTTAAAAAAGCCATAGAGAAACCTACTGAAGAGACTTCCCACAATATGTACACACACATAATAAAAAGTATTTAAATGGAATTACCCTATAACAGAGGGACAATACCCAAACTCCAGTGCCTGGAATGGGTTACCTCTTTTTGAGTTGTTGGTCAGTGGAGTCCCACAAACTGCCAAACATTACAACCTCTTGCCATTGCTTTTAGTTACCCACCAGAACTTGATGGTAAGGCCCTGTTGCTGAAGACACCACATATGGGAGTCACAGAATATTGAGAAATTAAGCTGGCACCCATTTAGAAGCTTCACCCTCACTGGTTAGCTTTCATGATACTTGATAGTGCTATGTGCACAACTGAAGAAGAAAAGTGATCATCAATGTTACTTAGCTATGAACCATATACATTACAGCAATGACTGTTCCGGCGTGATACTCCCACTGGTGGAACAGTGGCATTAATGTTGGGGAGTAAACAACTACTTTCTGATTGGATTTAAGGCTCATTTCATCAGATGGAATATGTGTCTGGCCCTGTTACTGGGGCCAGAAACTTGGGGCTAAATAGGTCATAGGCTCTAGGAGAGAACCTACTACTATTATTCTGCCAAATGGAGATGTACTGAGATGACTCTTAATAACTTTCTGCTTCTTTTTTCAGTAGATAGCAGTTAACACAGAGACCCACAACTGGTCAACATGCGGAGAATAAGAAACAAAAGAGAAATTGCTCAATGCAAAATAGGACATCGATATCAGATCTCTTCCCCCAAGCTTAGAGATCTTTGAGGAAGAGGGGGAAAAGATTTTAAGAACCAGTGGTGACAGATGACTACAAGGAAACAATTATTATTTGCAACTACTATTTTCCTGCTAATAGTTTGACTGGGTAAACTGTCTGCTGTATATTGACATGCCAGGGCTATACTTTACTAGAAATGGAGTGATGTCTTCATGCTCCTATGAATCACTTTTCTATTTAGTCACTTCCACTCATGATCTCCAGTAAATAGGCCATCACTAACTCTGGCAAGGTCTGCTGGGTTTAAGTCTGAATAATTGTCAAATGGTCTCTGGTCTTTTGGAGATGCTGACCTGAAAACCATGTGCAAATTTATCTTCTTCTACAACCAGTAGGAACTGAAAATTCTTTCTTATTAAGGAAAAATTCAAACAAAAAGACAAAGAGCCCCATATGGGTAGACAAACCAGATAGTTTATGTATGGACAAGATGGCAGGATATAGTAGTGTTGACCTAGAGACATATTTTGTGAGTGCTGTACATAAAGAGGACAGAGTATGGGTCATTGGACTATAATACTGTGTTTCTCCTCCTCCTTTTCCTCCTGCTGCTGCTACTTCCATCTAGCACCCTTCTTTTCAGATGATGAAACTGGTACTTGCATTACAGTTTCCACTCCTTCTTAGACTTCAAAGCATCATGGATTTAAAATGAGGCTGCAGCTGTTGCTAAGTAATACCATAACATTGACATATATGCCGTACATCCTAAGGGTTGTTAAATGGATAATAAATCTCATAAAGCAAGTTGAGACATTTAACCAACTATTTGTGATTCCTTCCTTCCTTCCTTCCTTCCTTCCTTCCTTCCTTCCTTCCTTTCTTTCTTTCTTTTCTTTCTTTTTTTTTTTTTGAGACAAGCTCTTACTATGTATTCCTGGCCTGTCACTCATTCTGTAAACCAGGCTGGACTTGAACTCAGATAGCCACCTGCCTCTGCCTTCCAAGTGCTGGGCAGGTACCCCACACCCAGCTTCTATCTGTGACCTTTAGGAGCCTCACTTGACAGTGTGTAGTTCATAAATATCAAGGGAGGTCTTTCAAAATTAGTCAGAAGTCCCCCAGTTGTAAACTGTTTAAGATTATCCTTGTTGAGCTGAGCCAACATGTTACAACTTCAGAAGCACAGATCATAGCAATTATCGCAGAAGGTATTCTGGGTGGTACATTTGTGCCCTCACATAGCAGAAGTAGAATGACAAGAAGGAAAAGCCTCAGAGAGGGAGGCTGGAGTCATCTATGCTGCTTCTGTGCTGGTTCTTAGATGGGTGTTTGAACTTGGGTGAGTTGTTTTTACCACTCTGGGCTTCTGTTGCTTTGTTTGTAAAATGAAGGGCTCAAATTAGATCTCCCAAGAGTTCTTTCGTGTTTCTCACTCTGTGAATCTTTTGCTCCAGCACCTCAGACTGTATATCTAATCCTGTCAAGGGAGGACATGTCATGGGGAGCCCACTCCATTTCAGGTGTTTTCCTTCTTGCCTTATGAAATTCTTCATTTGTATTTGCCTCATATCTCCCATAACTTTATTTTAAGTTGTAGCATTCATGACCAATTCTTCCCCCTATTCTTTGTGACCGAAGTTGTAAAGGAGTTACTATGACAACGGAGTGATTTTTTTTTCCCGGATGGCCACATTCAATTTTCTTAAGTGGATATTAGGATTGCAACATATTTCATTAACTCTGAGGCCCTTGGGAGACAATATTCAAGTGCACTGCAGACTGGAGCTGCAGGTTAAGCCTACCAAAACCCCGATCTATTGACTATAAAGGTATGGTATTTTCTTTACAAGGCCTGGGCCTCTGTTTCTTGGTTTTAGTAAGTGTCAAAAGTAATTACTAAAGGAAAAATTTAAAAGATCTTCTATTTTAGCTAACAAAAAGGGATGGGATATAAATTTTAAGCACAGTGCAAAATGGCATTAAATCAGAAAGTAAATAGCCAAGATATTAAAAATACATTTTGCATCTATTTGTTTATTGTCCCTTTGTATGAAAGAGGGAAATGGACCTTTATCTAAATTAAAACCTAGATTCCCATAGGCAGTACATTAAGCAGGTGAAAAATCATACAAGACTAATGTCCAATAATGAAGAAATAGAGTGGATTTAGTTATTTGAATAAAATGATAATTTTGACTGACAATCATACCATTAATAAAAATAAAATTAACATTTAAGATAGTAGCAGAAGCAGTGAACATTTTTAGTATTTTCTATACATCAGATTTTTCTATTCATGATAACAACATAGAGCATATTATTATTAAAATTTTACATATAATAGAAATAGAAGTTCAGAGAAGTTAGTGCTTGGCTGTCATATGGAGTTGAATGCACTGAGTAGCAAATTCAGAGTTATTTCAGTCTCATCTCCACTTCCTCACCTGCTAAGACCGTATTAAGTTTGTTTGTATCACATACTGATTTGAATATGAATGCTGGATAGGTAGCGTCATGCTATCTAACAAACTTGAGATAATTTTGTAAGACACACAGGAACTTGGATTCATGTATGTGCAATGGAAAGCTAGATGGTAAAGATTTTTGCACAGTTTTCTTTTCATATTTAAAAAGAACTCGGGTAGGCAACTTATTGTCCTCTTTTTAGAGGAAAAAGAATGCATAAACACATTCAATATGCATGCGCACACACATCTATTCATGCTTAAGAAATGAAACAATTACATGGATCTCATAAGCATTGTTTCTAATTCAAACTGTAGGTTCTGCATTCCCAGGAAACATTGCATGTAAGAAAGCTGATCAGAGTCCATTGGTCAGATGGGGCTTGATTGAGACTGCAGCTTCTCCTAACGTGATGATACTCTAACTCTAGTTAATTTGGGGGGTAGACAATTTCTTGGTGGGGCATAAGTACATAGAATTGAGGCAGATAGAGCTGTATTGGTACCCTTGCTAGACAACTTCTTAGCATCATCATTATCATCAACATAATCATCATCATCAGCAGCAGCAGCAGCAGCACTTAAGCTATTGCTGCTGCTTAGGTGAAAGATTTTACTCACTAGTTTTAGGTTTCCTCAGAAGTGAAGTGGGACTCATTTCTTACACTGGTGCACAGTAATCTGGTGAGGTGGTGAGATAAAATAGCATTATTAAGTTCCACTGAGGATCTAGTGACTGTCCTTGGATAGACGCTTGAGAATATTTGCTGAATTTATTTAGTGTGATGAACATTATGATTGTCTTCCTATATTCTCTCCACTCCTCATATTCCCTAGTTAATATGAAGTTTTAGTGGGTCATAATTAGCAAAAGCTAGTTGGCATTCTTTCATCCTCCTTGGTGGAATAATTGTGTTAGGGACAAGGGAGAACCACGTCTTAACCAATGAAAATTCCATGACGAAGACCATTAGTCAGAACCTAGGATTACTTTACTTTGACTGAAGAAAGTCAGGATGCCTGCCTTATGTGGAGTGATATGAAGACATAAGGTGTGGGTCTACTGTAGCCACAAGGGCAATCATTTGAAGATATAGTTACTACACATCAGAGGAAAAGATAAGATGCTGTCAATGAAGTGGAGAAAGAGCCCTCCTCAAGTAATTTCTAAATCCCATCCTAGATTTTTTATCACTTAAATAAAAGATCTCACCTTATTTGTAAAAACAGTTGGCATACTGGACCGTGGTAATGCATGCACACCTGTAACCCCAGCACCTGGGAGGCAGAGGCAAGAGGATCAGATTTCTGAGGCTACTTTAAGCTACACAGGGATTCTGTCTGAAATAAGTGAGCAAATCAGTCAGTTTACATTCTGAATTTGCTATTACTGACAACAGGAAGCATGCTAAGAAATATCACTGGCCTAGTATTCTTTAGTTGTCCAAAGGTAATAATGATGGTGTGTTTAGAGTGTGTCTGTACTTTGAACTTACTCTCTGCTCAGGCATTTCCACACTCATTTCCTGTCACACCTCCACCAAACTGCAGGCATGTTTGATGATGACAGTTTTATAATTGGAAGCTAAATATATTTTTTCTTGTTATACTCTATATGGCTCAGTGCTTTAAGATCTTGTAAAGGACACAAGCTCCAAACAAGGGCTATACCCTTTCCCTTTCCCCGCAGACCACTAAATAGCTTCTATCACGGAGGAGAGCAACATCCGTGAGTGACATACATTTGCCACTTTCTTTACCAGGTCATCTATGGCACCTTGCAACTCTTGTTCATTGTTTCAAAGTGTATCCAGTACACTTTGAAAAATAATTATGGAATAAAATATATCTTATTTAGCACTTTTTTATTTGACCACCTACTAAGGTATGTGGGAAAGAAAAGAGAGCAGCTAAGAACAAAACATGAACAAACGAAGGAAAGTCAATGATTCTCAAAGCCAGAATGGCTCAGGGAACCATTCATTAGTCAGGAAAACATCATATGATGCTCTCTTAAGCTCTTCCTGGTGGCTCTTTTACTCTATATATGTGATATTCAATTCTTTTGTTTTTGTTCTTGAGTCATGTCAGGAAAGGCAGTGCTCACTTAACTAATGCATCAATTCTGAGTCCTAGTACCCTGATAAATGCAGTTCGCACCTATCTAGAAAATGGAGGCAGGTGATTCTGGGCTGTGTTAGTAGTTTTACTACATGCAGAGCTAAGGGACACAGTCTTCTTCAGTATCATTCTCTACTATCCTATATGGCTGGGGTTGTAATTATATTTTGCTGACTCCTAGAGCTTTTCATATTCTATTACTTTTCTTGTGGCGATCACAAAATCCATGACAAAAGAGACATAAAGAAGGTAGGGTGTATCTAGGCTTACAGTTTGAGGGTGCAGTGCATGGTGGTGGGGAAGTCATGAAAGCTGGTTACATTTGTAAGTTTTCTGTTCCTGGCTTTAGGGTGTGTTTGTCATCAATATTGAACCAGCACTTGCTGCTCCTCAATAAAGGAATGTGGAGAAGTCAGAGATCCTTCCGTAGCCTCGAATCAGATAAGACACATATTTTTTTAAAAACTTACATTTCCTGGATGAAAAAAATAATCATGTGGCTATAGTAGAAGCAAGGTGCACTGGAAACATACTCTATAAGAAAATGTACTCTAAATAAATGTACTAAGGACGGAGCCTCTTTCAAGTCACATTTCAACATCATGAAGTGAATAAGACACATTTTTGTAGATATTTATCTGTTTCTACCACAGAATATCTGCTTGAAAGAAATCCTAGTGATAATTTATTACGCATATCCTGCATTTGAGATAATATGCTGGTTCTTAAAAAGAGAGGAGGCTGGAGAGATGGCTTAGCAGTGAAGAGTGAGTACTGTTCTTGCCAAGGACCAGAGAACTTGGCTCAGAGATCCCATGTGGGGCATCTCACTAATGCCTGTGACTCCAGCTCCAGGACAGTCTATGCCTTGGTAATCACAAGTATCTGTACTCATGTGCACACACCTACACACAGGCATTCAAGTATGCATAATTTAAAAATAATCTTTTTTAAAGAGGAGATGAGTAAGATGTAATTAAATAAATGAAATCTCTACATGCGTATTTGTTTCCTGTTTAGAAAATAAACTCAAGCTTAAGGAAGTCATTTAGATTGACTCTGGAAGGGATGATGGTCTGGCAAATAGTTGGGGAGTCTGAATCCTGAGTTAGTTTGGTCCTAGATATCAGCTATTGGGTGCTGCCAGGGAGGTGGGGAGATTAGAAATTAATTTGTTCAGCTTAAGTGACTTGGAGCAGAGACGATCAGATTTGGAATTCCCTGTTCTGGAGACCCAGGTTACCTACACCAGCCATATAAGAAACTAACCAGAGAACCCTTTTAGCAATCAGGAAAGGCAATAGTTGTCACCAATGAACTGCATCTCCACTGGGGAGTTGAGGAGGCAACATAGACTTGGTTTTCAGGGCTAATGATTAAAATTCAGCACTCACCAACCCACCCCTGCTTTGGGCCATTCTTTACTTTTTTGATTAAATTCAGTTAAGTGCTTACATTTAGCTTCATAGTGGTTATATTGAGATGATTAAGACTCGATATTTATCCTTAAGTAATATGTGATTTAGTAGAGGAGATAAATAGAAAAATAGTTTCAATAAACCATGGCAATTCTGAGAATGTGGTGCCACGGTGACTAATTCCATGTGAGCAGGTGACTTAGGGTACTAACAATGACTTCCTAGATTGATGACTCCTGAGTTAGGTCTGGATAGAGAAGTAAGAGTTGGAGGAGGAACAAGGCTGGTACGAGAATTCATAGGGAGACTGAGTACCAAGGGAAACTCATGGAAGCCCAAATCAGTGCATTTATTTGGAGGAAATTAAAGCTTCTAAGCTTGTCTAAATAGAAATTTCAAGGGACAAAAAAATGTAAGGTTATGTAGCTGAAATAGTAAGGTGTTTATTGATCGAGGATTGAGATGTACAGTCCACCTTGGAGACCATAGATTTCTTCTCCTCTGTGACAGGAGGCATGAAAATAATTTTCTCTTTATAGTTATCTTTTATTTGCAAATGTAGCCAAATTAGGAGCAGGTTGACAACAATAGCTGCTAATTTGTCATGAAATATGGTAAAAAGCGAAGCATGGTAGGTAGATACTACCTGTTTCATAAAACAGAAAATCCAAGACCAAGAGGCAAGAACGTCCAGTAGCCCCTGCTTGATGCCAGCACACTTAGTTTGGCCGTTGTTCAGCTAAGGGTGGAGATTCACTCCACAGCTACCTCCGCCTGACTTGAGAGTATGAAAAATAAGGCCATGTTTTGACCCTTCTAGCTTTTGTTTCACCCCAGCTCTTAACTTTCAAAGACATTTCTCCCCACAGTTTTGGATCCCTTTTTACCTACGAAGAATTACTTGCTATTATTTTCTTTGTGGGAGGGGCAGACATCCACCCTGGATCTTTGGGTGAGTCACTGTTTTACTTCTCTGTTTACCCTTAAAAATAGGTCTGTTATTGGTCCACTCTCGCTGGGTGATGACAGGTACTCCGAGCTCTCAAGAGAGGGGATTCCTTTCCTTTCTGTGCAATGCAGTATTCCTATATCTCACTCCTTGCCACTCTTTCCATTTTCAGCTGCCATTGCTGTTCACTTTGGGCAATCAATAAGGGATGAAAAGGTGAAACAAAACAGCCCACCACGTTGTTGACAATGACAAGTCTGTGGGGAAATTTTTCGGAAACCTCACAGATGAGACTCCAGTCTTTCCCCTGCCCACAAGTCTCAGCTGCTCAGGAAACAATGGCTTGCCTGCTTACCTCCAAGGGACAAGATGAGGCAGAGGCCTTGTTTTTTCTTTCTTTTCCAAACTGCAGACTTGAGCAAACAATCTTTACTTAACCCACATGGAAAACTTGCAAACACAAACACATTCCTCCTCTCCTATTAGCGCTGGATGAAAAGCAAACTTCAAATTAGTTAATGCTCATGCAGTTAAGTGGTTCCCTATTGACTGAGAGTAGGGGGGTGGATGACTGAGAGGGTCTTTTTGCTATTGGGCCAATAGCAAAAGGAAAGCTCGGATCACAGGAGAGGGAAAGAAAAAAGGAAGCATAAAGAAATCTAGGTGGTCCAGTACCCCACCTCTGTTGTGTGTTCTAGTTCCCAATTCATGTGGTACATCTGGGTGGCTCTGTGAGAAACAAAAGCAGACTTCTGGGAAGAACCCATGTTGGTCCTTGTCATGGTCTATGAATATTTATGGAGAGGTCCTTTACAGGGGTGCCTGGCGCCACCACACAGTTTTATTGTTTGGCAGATTTTAAGCCATTTCCAAGATCGCTCCCAGGTCCTCAGAAAGGAATGTCTGGGTTTGAGCAATAAGGTAGCCACATCATTCCTACAGGGAGACATGACCCCTCCATTCCATGGACAGGAATGTCTATGGACACAATTTGAGAAATGGACAGTTCTTAACAGGAAGAGCCATTGCAAGGGCCATTGCAAAGTCTGCTAATTTCCTGAGATTTAGAAAATCCATCCTCCTGTCTACAGAAAAATGTCAAGTGAGTACTCGAGGAAAATCTACATAGCACTGCCCTGCTAATTTAAAACAAAAGAACAGAAATGAAGTAGCAAATATGTTGAATAATTTCAAAGTTACATTAGAGATAATGAGTTGAGGTAACCTTGGGTTTAGTGCAATATTAACATCTGGACAGTGAGATTTATACCCAAAAGTCTCCTCTAAAGAATCATCATCCTCACTCACTCTGAAACATTATGCTATCAGTGTGGCAAATGTTTAACTGTGGACTCAAGGTGCCCACAATAGACAGCAGGTAGTCATTAACATCATTCAACACTACTGACACCTTCATGGTATAGAGAAGAAACAAGGACCAGTATTGTAAAGTGACAATTAGAAAGTCATACTATTAATGACTAGAACAAAACCCAGCCCCTTGTTTAGCTGTTCAGACCTTCTCAGTGATGGCAAATTCTCCCTAAGTTCACTCATCAGGCTTAAAGCAGTTTTTCACATGTTATCTGGGAAGGAAGATGTGACAAATTCATGCTTTCATATTGAGTCACATATGGATGTCCTCTTACCTGGGAACTTTTAGTCTAGGAAGTTGAAACGACCCTGGAAGCCTGTGAGAAGCAGCTAAGGAAACGGGGGCATACGCTTGCAGCAGCTCTGCCACTTTCTCTGATGCCAGCCTTGTCACCCAAGAGATGTTGCCTCCAAGATAGTCTGAAAAAAATAACATAGACCACCCTGTGAGCTCTTTTATGCATGTATAAATAGAAAACTCTTCTTTGGCCTTGGTATTATCTGGTGATTAATGGCTTCAAGGTGCTTCTTCAGGCTTGGCTTTCTTTGGGATTTCCAACATGGTATAGAATTTCAGTGTAGTTTAATTGTAGGGAGATACCTGAGCTTCCTTCATGGAAGTGTGGAACTGTATTCATTTAGGAAGAAGAGTGTCAATCTTCAAGTGCAGTCAAGGTGAATTTGGGTGGTGATATCAATTAACCAGGCAAATTGGGGTCGTAAAACTAGTCAGAGGATGTTTCCCAAGCCCCCTCAAGGTTTCTGATGTTGCTGGATTAAGAAAGAAGTTCTTTTCTTTTGTTTTCATTTTCTTGTCTTGGCTCCTGGCCAGTTTTGCGAACTAGAAATTTCAAGCATGGTTTACAAAACTATCAAACATTTTTGTTTTGGATTTTAGAAACTGTTAACATATAAGGAAGTGATATTTATCCAAGATGTAATCAAACCCTTAACATAAACAGAATTGTCTTTTTCATAGTTTCATACAATGACTGTGAGCATTCAGAATCCTAACCTGAGGTCCTATAGAAATCTGGATGTGTCTAACCCATCAAAGGAACATCCAGATAATCAGTTCCTGTTTAGTGAGGAGTACATTTTTTTCCAGTACAATGTTGTAGAGGTTTTAGCATGGACATGTCCAGCCAGTGTTGACATGTGGCCTGTCCCAAGGCATAGACAGACAAGCCTAATGGTGTATTGTTGACATTATTAAAGAAGAAGGTAGTTGGGAAAAGAGAAAACTCAGACAGCAACAGCACATGAGACACAAAAGGATTTCGTCTTGATGGAAGAAGGCAGCAGGGTTTGAGAGGTAGATGGCACTATCTGAGACAAGACCTCTCTCCTGGAGCTGTGATTTCCTTAGGAAAGAGTCCATGGAAGATGAGACTAGGTATTCAATAGTTGATGTGTTTGACTTTTCCAGAATGACTGCAGATTTAGTTCAGACCTTTTCTAAATCCCAG
Source organism: Peromyscus attwateri (assembly GCA_902168425.1). Classification (NCBI taxonomy): domain Eukaryota; kingdom Metazoa; phylum Chordata; class Mammalia; order Rodentia; family Cricetidae; genus Peromyscus; species Peromyscus attwateri. The sequence goes on from CABHPP010114245.1 coordinate 13,168, forward strand.
AGGGACTTGATTGAGTTATCTAGTCTTCTGCCTTCTGATGACCTTTAGTTGGGGTATTAGGTAGAGACAAGTAGAAAGAAACCTCAAGTGGTCTGGGTATTATTACCCTAGCTGCTTCTACATCCTGGGGCCTAGCGCTTAACTCAAGTAGAAGCCTTAGCTCTTGGCTGTTTTCTCCACCCATATCTCACACTCTCTCTCTGTTCCCCCCTTGACTCTTCAGGCTTGAAGTAATATGGAGTCACTTGATTTGGGGGTAGTGTACTATCCCTTGTGGTTTCTCTATGTGCTGTCCGCAGCTCCAGCAAGAATCATTTTTATTAAACTTGCCTTAATTTTCTCAATTTGAGAGTGCCATCTGTTTCCTGCTGGGACCCTGGTGATACAGGTGTGTAATAATGAGCTGCTGAAATGAGTGCTGTGTCACTTAGAGTTTGGCTAGGAGCTAAGAACATATGACGCAGAGGAGCTCTGGGTCCTGACACAGGACGCATGTTTCTAGGGAAGAGGTAGGCACTGCAAATTAGATTAGCATATGCTTTTTTGCTGGGCCTGGGAAACCTTGCTATACACTGGGCACAGTTTGAGGATGGTCACATTCAATCCAGCTCTGTCTCTTCACATAAGCTGTTTTATTCAATCATGGGTACTCTGTATATAAACAGCAGGTCAAACAGACAATACTGTTTTCAGAACTCTTTTAGATACTTTTAAAATTAATTTATTATTTTATGTGTATGAGTGTTTTGTCTGCATGTATGTCTGTGCACCATGTGTGTACCTTGTATCCACAGAGGCCAGAAGACTGGCATGAGTTTCCTGGAACTGGAGTTACTGTGATGTGGGCATTGGGAATTGAATTTAGGTCCTCTGGATGAGCAGCCTGTTCTCTTGACTCTCCAGCTCCACTTTAGATGATTTTTAACTTGCCTGTTGTTGGTTCTTACTTTTACAGGCTTCTCTAACCCTTCTTCTTACAACTACAATGCATTTTTTTTATTCTTACCTTATTGTTTTGTTGAGGACAATTAGAACCAATGTTCCTACTATGACCTTGGTTCCTCCCTAAGACACAATAACAGCTATTAATAGTTAACATTTAATGTACTGTTGCTATGGTTATGGATTTTGATAAATGTTTTATGTTCATTATTTATTATATTTCACACTTCAACATTCTAATATAGGTGTCTGAGTTGCTTTTCTGTTGCTGCAATAAAATATTATGAGCAAACACAAGTTAAGGAAGGAGTTTATTTTGGCTTATTGTTCCAGGGGCATAGGATCCATCTGTAGGTGAAGGCATGACATGATGTCAGGAGCAAACTGGTGGATCACATTTTCATTTACACATAGGAAGGAGGGAAGGGGGAGGAAGAGAAGAGAAAGAAGAGAGAGGAGGGTTAGGGCAAGACTATAAATTCTGAAGAAGCCACTCACCCCATGACATATTTCTTCCAGTAGGTCTATACCTCCTAAAAGGTCCATAGACTCCTCAAATAGCATCACCAATAGGGGACCCAGTGTTCAAATACATGGGGGACATGTATTCAAATGGGGAACATTTCTCATTCAAATCAACATAGTAAGGATTATTATCCACACAAAGCCTCCAAGACTTAAAAGCTCACATGACTGAGAAGGGACAGAGCTTGAATTTGATCTTGGGCCACCAAATGTTGATTAGCTCTGTATTACTGTTTGGCTTTCCACAACATTGGATATGAAAAAAAGCCTACACCCTGTGTGTCTGATGGCTGAGTTTCTGTCTCATAACTTCACTGGATTCATAATGTACTAAGTGTCATCAGAATGTGGAAAAACAGAAAGAGCAATGGTTTGAGAATGTTTATTTCAGGACCTACCTTGCTTTGGACAGCAAGAATGGTATGGGTTGAAGTTATATATTTTATCAGGTAAGTATTGGACCACTCATTCATTCAACATAGATTTTCCTATTATGAGCTAGATATTTGGGATACAGAGAAGGATATAGGAATATAATAGTGTAATTTGATTCCAGTAGGTGTAAAGACATTCTTTTATCCTAGCTATGAATGCAGTTATTATGTAAACTGAAAGTAGTTATTCATATAAACTGTAAGGATGGTGTAGTTATTCAAAGGAATTTATTTGGGTGTAAACTCACAACCACGGATTTATCATAGGGTCTGGGAAAGCTGAGCTATGCCCCATGCTGAACTGCTTGGTCCAAGATCTCAGCATCTAGAACCATGAGGTAGCCAAGAAGAGAGGGCATATATGTGTCCTCGGTCTTAAGGGTCCTTGGTGGCCCCACCCCAGGGGCAGGTACCTCAAGATCACAGGCAGGTATAACAGCTACAGCTGCCTCTCACTAGGGGCGGTACTTCAGGGCATGGCTCAAAAAGCTATCTACTACATCAGGATAAACATGAGATCATACCACCTTATAGAAAGTACTAGGATAGGTTGAAATTTAGTTGTTTTTTTCTTGCACCCCTATTCTTACTTTCTTCTTCACTAGGGTAGCCCACTATTGACAATGATAAATAGTTATTATCATTGTTGATAAATGATAGATTTGCACCTGGAAAAGGATAATTTATTATAGTAAAGATTTTCTAGACTATGTCTATATAAAGGACCATAAATTTAACTTATTCATTCATCGTTTTGTTTATTCTTTAATTTAAAAAATTTTGAGAGAGTACAAAACATCTAGAACTTTTCTAGGTTATGGTGATGTAACATTGAATACAAAGAATATGTTTTAGCAGATGCAGAGACCCACAGTCAAACATTAGACCAAGCTCAGGGAATCCTGCTGAAGAAAGGGAAGGAGGATTGTAGGAACCATCAGGATCAAGGACACCATAAGAAAACCCACGGAAACAATTAACCTGGCTCATAGGAACTTACAGAGTCTTTACCAACAGCCAGGAAGCCTACATGGGACTAACATACGCCCTCTACATATAAGTGACAGTTGTGTAGTTGGGCCTATTTGTGGGACTCCTAACAATGGGAGCAAGGGCTGTCCCTAATGCTTTGGCTGGCTTTGGGGAACCTATTCCTCTTACTGGATTGCTTTGCCCAGCCTTAATGCAAGGAAGGTGCTTAGTCTTACCACAACTTGATATGGCTTGCTTTGCTGATACCCATGGGAGGCCTGCCCCTTTCTGAACAGAAATAGAAGAGAAGTTGATTGAGGTGAGGGGCAGAGCGTAGGTTGGGGGAAGGAATGGGAGGGGAGAAGAGAAGGAAAACTGTGTCAGTTTGTAAAATAATAAATAAATTTTTGAAAAGAATATGTTTTGGGTATTTTTTTAGTATATTACCTTGGAGGCAAGATACACAGTAAAACAATAGTTTTTCAAATAATTACTAGATTATAATTTCAATAAATGGCATGAAGAGAACACATACAGAGCAATAAGAGGATATAGAATGTTAATATAACCACCACAGATAGCAGATTAACATGTATTTTGTTATATTCTCTTTGAACATACTTAGTTTATATTTTCTAGCAATTGTACATAGAAATATAATTGAGTTCTGATCAATAAAATATTTTTAGAAATCATGTCTATTATTTTCCAATCTAGGTCATTAAGCTTCCATTCTTTCTATTCTTTCTCCACAGTACTTAAAGCACATAAACATGGTGATCCTTAAAGCTATGTATTGAAAATGGCAGTCACATGCATGGTATCTGAGACATCACAAGGAAGGTCACTGACCACCATTTGACTGTTACATATGAACAAATGAATTTATGTTAGATTTAATCACAGAAATGCTATTATCTTTTATTCTGAAGCTACAACCACAGAAACTTATAGAAACCAATTATTAAGTTATGATTCCAAATAAGCTTGAAATGTGAGCCATTTCTATAACAAGTATTTAAGGCAGGTGATCTTGATGTGTCTGTAATTTTTACACAGGTATGAAATTTTTGGGAGCTGGGAAAACATTGGTTCATGCTGTGAGTTGGACCAAATATTTGACAAAGACATTTAATACTTGTGATAACTTGATGGCAAAGATTATCTTGTTGAATCCACACTTATCTGTAACTGACGATGGTTTTGTACTTCAAGAGATATTTAGCAATTTAAGGAGATATTTCATTTGGTATGATTAGGACTGGGGGTGGTATTATAGGCATTTTATTGGTAGAATCCCTAATGTTGATAAGCATTTTATATAAGCAAGGTATTAAAGGTCCTGAAACTGTTGGGAATCCAAGAAACTCTTCAATGGATGTATTTAGAAAGACTGGGAATGATCACATAAATCAGCTTTCATCCCTGCCTTTTACCAAAATGTTACTAGAAAATTAAACCAGAAATGCATAGCTGCTAGCCAATAAGGTAGTGCTGAGGACTTTGATTTTTCTAAAACTCCTGCTTCAAGACACCAAACCATAAAAGACGAATCTAAATAGTCCTGTGAATGACAATGACTCAGAGTTATGTAATAAATATTGGGATAAAGCTCACGTGGCTTTCCCTCCAAACTCTAGGGTTTGAGATGGCCTCAAGATACCTTTAATTCATTCAAAAGACTTTATCTCAGGAGCCAGAAATGAAGGACCTAAGTCAATCTTGAGAATTTTACTTAGAAAAGAACTTTGGGCCTAGTAATTGGGTCAAGGAACTAATTGGAAATTGTGTCAGAAGCCTATCAAGTAAATTACTACATGTCTGACAGAAAGGTAGAGTCAAAGAAATTTTGTAAGTAGAAATTCTCAGTGTTTTTTAATGAGTAATTCTTCAAGAATGTATTCCTTTTGAGAAAGTATATAAAATTAACCCACAAAATAAAAAGAAATAATCAAGAAGATGAAGGGGTAGAATACTATTTAGCCTGTGTTGCCAGAAACGGAATGAGATACTGTGTTCTAAAGGCATGTCAAATTAAAGAGAGCATGACAAAGCATGAGCCTGACAGGCTAGTACAAGACCATGAGGTTCACAAAGATTACTGACAATTTGGATAACTAGTGCTTGGCCATCTCATCGAGGTGTCCAAATTTGTTTGTGTGCAGATACTTCTAACATTTTCTCATAATTATTTCCACTTGTGTTTTAGCAGGTTCAACACAGAGTCCTATTGCCTCTTGGCCTACATAGATTCTGATATGGAGTCGGCTGTTAGCCTTATTGAGAGTCCTTGGTACATGATGAATCACCTTAATTTTGCTGTTTTCCAGACTCTAGACACTTTGAGAAGAGGCAAATTCTTCTGGCATATTGATCTTGGATGTTTAGGCTCTAGAGCTGTGAGAAAATAAATTTCTTTCATTTAACATACTTACAACAAATGTTTGTTGTATTTGTAACAACAGTCCAAGAAGGTACAAGCCCTGAAACAGGATTCACATATTTTCTGGGTTATAATTTTTCTCCTCTGAAAGGTATTCTAACTTCCATCATAAAAACTAAATGTGAATTTAAGAGGAGCAACAACAAATAAAACTCTTATTTTTATTTCAATGATGCATTTATTTTTAGGATATCTCTACATTTATACCTAGTTTAAGCAGATATAGATCTCATTTATAAAATGCCATCATTTTCTCATCTTTTTGAAGTCAGCATTATATGATCTTAGGAGAAGAGATATTTTCACTGGGTTGGATGATCTTTAATTTAGCTTTGCAAACCACCATTCACCTAAAGTGTGACTAATAGCTCATGCAACTGGCAAAATATATTTGATTTGGTTTACTAGTTTAGCAGAAAAACTTAGTTTGTAATTCTTGTTTTGATATTTTGAGCCATTATGCTTTGGTTCATAGATTTTTATAAGATTCACGGGAAAACACAGGGTAGTTATGCATCTTGGAAAGGCTAAGTTGATTTTTTTAAATTTCCTAACTATTTTGTAATATTGTGTTCTTTTTATAATTGTCTCCAATGGTCACTAATTCCTAATTCCACAAATAAATAATCATTGAGTACCTCCTACATTCCAGTACTGTACTAGATGTTGGCTTGATGAACAGTGAAATTAACTAGTCATTTACAATATACAATCTAAATATTAGGAGAAAGATATTTATCAAAGAACAAGAAAAATGGTTGCAAAGTTATAATTTTGCTAATGTCTGGAAGAAGAGAAGCATGATGTTTTGAAAGCATAGTGTGTTGGGATTTGACCTAATCAAGGAGGTTTCTTTCCCAAGGAAGTGATAATTGAACTGAGATCTGACAAAGGAGAAAGTCTAACTAGGTCCCTGGGGGAATTTTTTCATTAATTAAAAAAATAGAAATTAAAATAAAATTAAATCATTTTTTCAGTTTCCTTTCCTCTCTTCAAACCCTCCCATGTATTCCCTTGTTCTAACTCAAATTATTGACCTCTTTTTCTTTAATTGATTATATATGTATGTGTGTGTATTCCTAAATTTATAAATACAATCTTCTCATTCTGTATATTGTTATTTGTATGTATATGACTGCAGGTCTTACAACTTGGTATTGAATATTCAATTGGAGACTCTAAGCATACCTCAGTTGCCTATAGCTCTTTGTCAAGGGTTGTGGCCCATAAGATGTCCCTTTTCCATGTTAATGTATCTTTTGGTACCATCCTTGGGTCTTTTAGAAGGATAAATAGTATGAGATGTGATTCATTTTCCTATTATCATTATTATTATTTAATAAATGGAGAACTGTTCATTTATTCTGTGAAGACACTATGTGCCTTCTGTTAGTTCCAGGTATAATATTAACTTGTAATAATTTATTGTCTGTAAAATTATCCCAATATTGACACTGGTATGCTCATGGTAGTTCTGACTCACAAAGTTATTGCCTGTCACTAAATTTCTAATGAGAAAATTAGTAAAAACAAACAAACAAACAAAAAAACCCATACATATAGCACACTTATTTTGTATTATACTTAATATTGGATAAATTTCCCTTGAAATCATTTACAAAGCAATTTATTTTACATACACTGTATTCCTCTTTTTAAATGTGAATTATAAAGCTCATATACTAGAAATAAAGTTAACTGTGTCCAGCCTAAGTTACCTACCTTAAGCCCTTCCAACAATGAACTTAACTTTTGTAGGTTTCTGACCAGAAACTGAATATTTCTAAAAGAGATGGTGTAGAGTCCATTAGGTATCATGCAGCAACAAACCAGCACATTGTCTAACATCAGGAAATTATGTAAGGACTGTTCAAATAAAACAAAACATCCTTCTCCCTGGGGGAGGACTTAAAGAGGCATTCTCCCCCTCCTGTTCTTTCTTGCTTGGTTAAGCTCTTCTTACTGAGCACAAACTCAACCCAGATGTGAAGTGAATAAGGTAGGTCAATGTTTGGCTGATCTTGGCAATGCCAACTGGCAGTTTATTTTTTTTCAAAGCTTTATAATACCTGACAATTTGGGACCACCTGAAAAAGTCAAACTTCTGACTATTCATCTGCTGTTCTCTGATAATTACTTTGCTACCATTTCCCAAGATTTAAAAAAAAGTAAAATTATTTTATTTATTTTGTTACATATTTGTGATATATGCATTTGTATTATACAGCTATCTAAGAGCTGGATTTCAGTGCATTTTTAAAGTGATCCAGCAAAATATTGTTTAAAATAAGATCATCTGGAGACTAAATTGGTGAGTGATTGTGAAACAGAAATAGGTTTAATTTTTTTTTTAATTTGACATAGTAATATAACTGGAATGATGAAGAACGCTGACCTACTGTCTGAAATCTAACAATTTCTAGAGTCTAATTGGTTCATAGTTTGGAATGTTTGGAAAAGATAGAGACATAGGTGGAAGTGTTCTTGTAGTAGGGAAGATTTTTCAGATCAATAAACAACACTGTGTGGAAATCACTAATGAGCCGTACAACACATCTCAGAAATTAAGTTTGTTTTGTTTTTGTGAGACTTTGGGTTAACATGGCCAAGGCTGTCAACACACTAGACCGCAGTCCTTGGCGGTCTCTGGTTTTCCTAACACTTGAGAAGTGTAAGGTTCCAGAATGGCAGAAGCCCCGTCATCTGAAGCATGCTATTCCTCAGCTTTGTGATGGGAAAACAATTTGAGAGGTTTTGTCTTAAATCACCAAGATGTAACTTTATGAAAACCAATTTCTTGTCATTCTTTCATATTCTCCATGTTGCTACATTTTTAAAGAAATAAGTATAGTCTGTTTGATGAAAATGTGGAATACAGAATTTCACCACGATCTCCAGCTCCCCCTTGACATCCACCTTTCATTGAATTCATGAGTATGCTTGAGATTTTTTTCTCATATGTATGGTGGGGGGGAGGGTGTGAAGGGATGGAAAGAGAAGATTTAAAATGAAGCAAAGAAAATTTATTTTTAATGTTCTGTCTGGCATTCATCAAAGACTTGAGTAGTCCTGGGATTTCTCTCATTCTGACGCTAGGCTCTCCCCCAGAGTTCCATAATCCTTAGCTCTGGACTTGGAACAATAGGAGTGCCCTCTGGTGGACAAAATATCATTTGTATGTTTGGTGAATATTGACTGTATGTGAGTAAGTATGGAAAAAATAAGTCTTATGTTTCAAACGGCCCTCATTGAACTAATGAAATCCCTAGAAAAATAAGTTCCTTTGTACTAAGGTGGTGACAAGCAGAAAATAGACCGTAAAGTAAGAGGATAAAAGTAAACTAGGGTGACTCTCGGGTCCTGTTTCCCACCCAAATAGTTTCTTGGTGTACGTAATTTGGAACCTCAAGTAGAAATTCAAAAGTCTAAGGAGAAGGCCAACAACTCTCCTTCTTGGCCATCAGCACAAAGCTCAGAAAGGCTATCATTAAGAACCATGCACTAATGAAACTACTTGGGCATAGGGAAAGTCTCTAAAGGGCTGTGGATGTTGGTATTATTGACTAAAATTCTTTTTAAAAGGTCGGGGAGAGAAAACTCACAAAGATTTTTTTCTTATGCCTGACGAATGCTAACGATCTCAGCCACTGTGGGCTTCTGCAGTTAGGACTCAGAAAGCATGATTTTTTAATTGTTTACTGAGGCAAAAGTCTTCACCCCCCCCCTTTTTTTTTTTTTTTTGAGAATGATACATTGGAGACCGAAGACAGATGATCTGGTTTATAATTTAAACTCCCTTCAAATTTTGATTGGCTGGCGTTTTGGACAGTAGAATGATGATGACTGTTTAGCAGCTGCTTTTAACTGGTACTATTCTGATGTGTTTGCCAATGCCCATGGTGTAAGTAATTTCCTTAGGATAAAGTCCATGCTACCCCCTAACTCCTTTGAGTACGCAGTTAGGAAGAGAACCACACAACCACTCCTGATAAGCCAATCAACACATGAGATTGTCAACCTGCTACCACAGAAAGGAATTCATTTTTTTCCTCTGTAACTTTAACAGTTTAGATCATAAATGTATATTAGTTTGTGATAGAAAAGGAAAGCCCAAATAAAAGTCATTTGAAAAGTTGTCTTCATTAGAAGAAATTATTTTTTTAAGAATAAATGTGATAGGTCACATATACAACACAATGTTTAATAATCCCTGTAATATGTGTACTTCTCTGTGTCTCTGGACTTTTGTAAAACTCTGTAGTTGGGATAGATCTGTATAGTATGGGCAGCAGAATAACAAGGCGGAAATAGCAGTTCCAATGATTTCTCAGCAGCTCACCAACTGCTTTTAGAATACTAGCTTCCTGTCTGTGGAATCATGGATTCCTTGTCTTCCATAGATCTTAAATAGAAAATGAACACATTGAATTGATATGAGTTTTACCTGCATTTACATTTCTCCTTCAACCACAATGCTTACTTTGCTCTCTGTAGAGAGGGCTTTCTGAAACTACCTCTTAAGTTACTTCAGATTTGACAAAGCAATTGATTTATACTTGTATAATGGTATGTCTCCACTGTCAGATGCCAATGTGATTATAAAACCCACCCTAATCCCAGCCCCTGGAAACCAAAAGGAAGAACAGTGTCTGGTTGCATTTTTGACCTGATCTTTCCTTTGTCTTTTCTTCTTTCAGTCACTGGCAGTAAAGTCCTTGGTAACTATAATTTCTGCCAATAAGCCTTACATCCTTGAGGTTGAGGAACCCAACTGCCTTGGCTGATTGTCTGCAAGACCACTGCAAACCACATGTGAAAATCAACAACTTAAGACAATGGAAAGGGAACACACATATGCACCAAGCTCAGTTTTGTTTGAGTTCTTCCTGTGTGACTTCAGGAAGTCACTTAATTTCTCTGATACCAGTTTCTCTCCTGAAGATAACAATGCCTACCTGAGTGATAGGAGAAGATGCAGAAAGCCACAGCCAAACATTAGGCAGAGCTTGAGGAATCCCTCAAAAGAAGGGGGAGGATTGTAGAATCCAGAGGTGTCAAAGACACCAACCACAAGAACACGGTCCACAGAATCAACTTCCCATGGTTCATTGGAACTTACAGAGATTGGAGTTATAATCAGGGAGCCCAACTGTGTCTGAGCTCGGTTCTCTACTTATCTGTATGGTTGTGTAGCTTGGTGTTCTTGTGGGACTCCTAAGAGTGGGAGCAGAGGCTATTTCTGACTCTTTTGCCTGCTTTTTGGATCACTTTCCTCCTACTAGGTTGCCTTGATTTGAGGGTATATGCCTAGTCTTCTAGTAACTTGTTAATGCCATGCTTGGTTGATATGCCTAGGAGACTTGTTCTTTTCTGAAGGGAAATGGAGGAATGGATCTGGGGGAGAGAGCAAGTAGGGAGGAGGGACTGGGAGGACAGGAGGGAGAGGAAACTGTGGTCAGAATATAATATATGAGAGAAAAATTAATTAATTAATTAATTAATTAATTAATTAATAAAAAAGCAATACTTTCCTGTTAGGAAAACTGAGAACACTAAATTAGATACTGCCAACTAATAGTTTACCAAATACATGTGGGATATCATAAACACAATTATATTAGTGGTAATAATAATTTTTGATAATTACATTATTTTAATTAAAGTTAAAATTTGGTCATGAGAATTTAGCATTGTCTGCTATTACACAGTAAATAATTCGTTAAGATTATTTTCTAGGCAAGTAAGCAATCAAGTTGAAAAGAGTAACAGACACAGAGAATGATTGCTTGGGGATATAGCTTAGTTATGTGCCTGAAACCCTGGATATAGTCTTCAACACCATGCAAGTTAGGCATGGTGGCACAGGCCTGTACTCAGGAAATAGAGATTGAATCATCAGAAGTTCAGGATCATCTTTGACTACATAATAACATTATATAATGAGTTTTAAGCCAGACTGGACTACATGAGACCCTATGTGAAAAAACAACAATGAACAACAAACAAAACAAAGCAGACACACAAATAGAGAATGATATACATTTCCTTAGACCTGGAAAGCAAATTGATAGCAAGTGTAATCTAATTCTTTTTATATGCTACACTTATTAATTTTTACATACTGGTTTCCATGGCTATTTTCTCACTTTTAGAAATAATTTTTTTCACATATTAGTTAAAAGCAGGACTGCCTTTGTGGAAGATCAGGAACTTTTTGGAAACCGATATTTTTGTACTTTTGTTTCTCCATGAGAAGTAGAGTCTATCTATCATCTATTATCTATCTGTTTATCATTTATCATCTATCTACTCTTTATCTATCTACCATCTGTCTATCACTACTTTATTATCTACCTACGTATGTTCTATTTATCTATTACCTACTTACCTATAATCTTTCTATATATCTATTTATCTTAACTTTCCTCCTTTACAATCTTTGTTATCTTTCCTCTTTTTCTTCCTAATTATTTAATCTCTCCACCCATTTAGTAGATAAAGCAATCTCCATGGTGCCTATATCTCAGGGAATTAAACTGCGAAGTAACTGGTTAACTTCAGCTATGAATTGGAAACTATTTCAAAGGGTTAGTTTTTGTTCCCTGAGTTGATGAAATGAGCAATTAGTTTTGGTCAAGGAGAAAGTTTTAAAATGAATAGCAAGGAAAGAGAGCATGAGAATTTTGCTATTCTAAATCCATATTAGAGATTATGGTTTTCATTGACTTTAGAAATCATGACAGAATTCAAAAATTTTTATGATTTCAAAATCTGCAACAGATTTTCTAATTATATAATAAATCTGAGCTTTTGAAAAGAGTTTATGGTCTTCATAAAATCCAATTTAAGGTAATGAAAGTCCTCCCTAATCCTATTACCCATAGAAAACACCCATCCACCTATTTGTGTGCGTGTGTGTGTGTGTGTGTGTGTGTGTGTGTGTGTGTGTGTGTATTTGTGTGGGGTATTAGCAGAAATATATTTCTGTGTATATACATATGCTTAAAAGAAATATTGCCATTTACTGTTACATGAAAGATTTTTTGGCAGCCTAATAATACACGAGAATCATCTCTCCTTGCCATTTTTAGTGATAGCCCACTAATACACTGTGGGAAGAAAGCATGGTTTATTTGACTAACTGACTTGTGTTGAATATTTAGAATGTTTCCATTTTTTGTTCTTTAAACCTGCTGAGGTTTATATACTAGTTCGTGATGATGAACTAGTGTTTGTTTTTATATTGATGACTTAGAGGTAGATGTATTCAGGGATACCCTGATATCCTGATATATTATTTCAGACACAAGATTTAGAACATCCAACGACTCTGTTTCTGAATTTGCCTTGAATCTTAAAAGGCTTCTTGGCACTTCCTTTCCCAAATTAGAGTCAACAGCTCTGGCAATAAAGAAACACATTGCTTTGCGAGCCTGTTTCTTGTAGCCAGGAAATATCTTACAGAATGAAACCTCAGAGAAGAGGCTTTTTCCTTGGTGATGGTGTTCTGGTTAGCATCAGTGGAGAAATCTATTTCTCTATCTGATTCAGTAGTGGAGTTTCACACAGAAACAGAACTGTTCACGCAGATGCGAAGCATGTAGGCAAGGCAGCCATAGCAGGTGACACCAACACAAACTTTGTGTGGGTGGGGAGAGCATATGTGCACTCAGTGTTAGAAAGAGCCATGGCAATGAGTCAGAAGACTTCAGTGAATCCAGATTAGACTCAAGGCACAAAACCCAACTGTGCAATGTGGCAGCCCAGGATCAGACCTAGAACTCCAAATAACTAGTCCTGGCTTGTCATCTCTCCAGAGATTGGTAGGCAAAACTAAATATGTCCTAATATGATACATTTGTAATTAATTTTTCATGCTTAGTGTAGATCAGATGTATTTTCTTGGTTATTTAGACACATTATAATGATGAATAATAAGTATTTTTGAAAAAATTCATTCCATTAGTGATTGTCATATATACAGTTATATTTAAGTGTAAATATCTAAAGTACATTGAACTTGGAGTACATATATGTGTGTTTGTGTGCAGTTGGAAACTAAAGGTGAGAACAACACAGAGAAAACTCATAGAGTAATTTTAGCAGGAAGAGTTTAATGTAAGAACTCATTAATGAGGAGGGTAACACGGCTCAGTGGGTAAGAGCAGTTGCTGCCAAGCCTAAATACCTAAGTTCAGTCCCCAAAACACACATGGTAGCAGGAAAGAACCCATTCCTGCAAGTTGCCTTCTGGCCTCCACACATTTACTATGACACACACACACACACACACACACACACACACACACACACACACACACACTAAATAAATAAATGTAAAACCTGATGACTATAACTGGAAGTTAAAATAACAATGCACTGGGTAATAAGCAGAAATACAAAGGCTGTATGAACAGCATAAGAAGGATTTGGCATATGAAGGATTAGGCAGTGACTGTGACCTACCCACTCAGATAAGGCTGAGGTAGAAAACTTAAGGGGCAAAAATCTTTCTTTCCCCCACAGGACTTGATATTCAGACATTGGAGAAAGTTCCTTACCAGAACCAGAATACTATCTTATCATTTGTGAGACACATATTTTCTCTATCACCTTTCCGTCTCTTTTTTCTTCATATGTCTAATTTACATATATTTAATTTAATTTATATGAATGATTATATATGTGTACATACATGCATACTACATACATACACATTACATATTTACACACATACATATCTTTTCAGCTTTCTGGCCTCATAAAACAGGCTACTGATTATAGTTCTCTAATCCATGATGAGGACTGGGAACCTTGTTCAAAATGTTTTAGCAATGTCTTGTCACCAAAAGAAGCTTTCAGTACCAAGAATGGGTTATGTCCAGTTGAGTTGTTGGCCAAAGGGTTCTGATGGAAATCCCCCATATTGTATTGGCTGTTACCAATACAGTAGGTTGCTCTCCACAAAATGACAGCAAGGTCCCATTGCTGAAGACAACACCCACACCTCAATGAACATGAAGAGGTCGAGCTGATGCCTACATAGAACCCTTACCCCTATGTTCTAGTATCTTTGGTAGCGGAAGGTACACTACTGCAGGTTACCAAAAGAGAAACATAAATATGAACCCAGCCACAAAACCTTTGATCTACAATCTGTCCTGCCTGTAAAATATACTAGGCCAATGGTGGCACAAAGCTTGTCGGAGTAGCCAACCAATGTCTGATTTGACTTAAGGCCTATTCCACAAGATGGAACCCATATCTGACACTGCCTGAGTGACCAAGAACCAGAGACTAGATAGTCCAGAGACCTGGGGTAAAACCAAATACTCCTACTGGTCTAGAAAAAAAGTAACAATAAATGACTCCTAATGATAGTCTGCTATACTCATAGATCAGTGCCTTATTCAGTCATCATCAGAGAAACTTCCTCTTGCAAGTGATGGGGACAAATACAGAGACTTACAGCCGGACATTATGCAGACAGAGACCTTGGAACACACAGCTCTAAACGGGTTGTCTTCATCAAATTCCACCCCACCTTGCCTAGGCAACCCCTTGTAAGAGGATGGGAAAACTGTGTAAGAGCTAGAAGAGAAGGAGGACACCAGGAGAACAAGCCCTTCTAAATCAACTAAGCAAAGACTATAGGAACTTGAAGAGACTGAAGCAGCATGCACAGGGCCTACATGGGTCTATATCAGTATATATATATATATATATATATATATATATATATATATATATCTAAGTATATAGTATAGCTTTCAGTTTAGCATTATTATGGTGTGATACAAGTGTGTGAATGAGTGGGTTGCTGATTCTTGTGCCTTCTCTTGGGGCTTTTTCCTTGTGTTGATTTACCTTGTCCAACTTTGATGTGATGTTTTTTGTTTTAGCTTATTATATTTTTTATTCTGCTATGTTTTGTTGTTACCTCTTAGAATCCTATTCTTTTCTAATGACAGACAGAAATGGAGTGGATCTAGAGGAGAAGGGTGGTAGGAAGGAACTAGGAGTAGAGGGAGGGGAAACTGTAATCAAGATATATTGTATGTAAATAGAATATATTTTTAATGAAAGGAGAAAATTAAAAAAAATAAAAAAGTTAAGTACTAAAGAATTCAATGGCACATTTGAAGATTTAGTGGCACTATAATGGCCTGTAGGGTTTGTTCTTTGGCATGGTATAACCATGTAAGCAAAATTGGCTGAGTCCTTACTACATTTTCCTGCGTTTTCATAACCCAAAGTCTCTCATTCACTGAACATGTGGTCTTTTTCTGTTCCTTTCTGATTTCACATAATTTGTCTTGTCTTTTATTTCATGCTAATTACACACCATTTTATGCTTGGCTTACCACTTTATCATAGACATTGTCTTGCAAACATTAATTCTCTATTAAATATTTGTTTAATTTGCTTATGTGTTAAGAAAGTTTGGGAGCAGGACTTTGATGGTTTATGGCATATTATTTTGCTTCCTTGAGAATGTGTGTCAGTCATAATTTGAACTATGTGAGATACTTAGCTATGTTGCTTTCATTGTGCCTTCAAGAAGTTGTACCAGAAAAAAATGGAGTGTAACAGAGTTAAAGTTCTGAAAGTTGTTTCTTTGCCCTTCCTGCTTTATTTAACAGTATGTCATTGCACTGCGCTGCTGTGGATGTCTTTCTGTATGCTGTGAATATGTGTTGCTCTGACTGGTTGATAAATAAAGCTGTTTGGCCTATGGCAAGGCAGCTTAGAGGCAGGCGGGAAATCCAAACAGAGACAGGAAGAGAAAGGAGAGGCAAAGCAGATGCTGTGAGCTGCTGCTAGGAGAAGCAAGATGTAAAGGTATTGGTAAGCCACAAGCCACGTGGCAAAGTATAGATTTATAGAAATGGGTTAATTTAAGATATAAGAGCTAGCTAGCAAGAGACCTGCCATAGACCATACAGTTTGTAAGTAATATAAACCTCTGTCTGCTTAATTGGGCTCCAGCGGCTGCAGGATCGGGTGGGACACAAGAAAACTCCAGCTACACTGTGCTGTAATTAAGTAGGAAGAGGGTTGACAAGAAAGAGTTGAAGGCTATATAAGAGGCTTTTGAAATACCAGACTCAAACTATGTTTTCCTTGGATGCAAAGAGTTCTACTTGCTTTTATTAGACAGACTGTCAACAGTCAATGGAAGACAAAGTAAGAATTCATAAGTTGAGGATTTGTATTATCATTTGACTTCTTTATATATATTATTATTAGTTATCTGATAATTTTATACAAAATGTTCTTATCATGTTCATACTTTCTTTCCAAGTCTTCCCAGATATGTACTGTCTTATCTTCCCATCCAACTTTGTGGGACCCACCCCTCCTTTACCCATCAAGATCAATATGTACTTCCCAAATAATCTGGAATATATGGCCTTTGAGTGGAGCAAGGTTGACTTACCAAAGACTACACCCTGATAAAACAAAACAAAACCTGACATTTACTCTCCTAGCAGCTAACAGTTGCCAATATCCCCTCATCTAGGGGTGGAACTTTGTGCTCAATTCTCCTGTCCATGGTGGAATTTGACCTGCCTCTCCATGAACGGATTTATCCTGGTTTGGGCTTGCATAGGTCTTCTGCCTGCTGTTACAACTGCTGTGAGTTCATGTATGTGGTTGTTCTATTGTGTCCAGAAGACACTGCTTCCTTGTAGTCCTCTACTGCCTCTGGTTCTTATATTGACTGCCTCCTTCCATAATTATCCCTGAGCCTTTTGAAAAAGAGATATAGTATATATGGTCCATTTAGGGGCAAAAATTCTCCATTTGATCTCTTTTTATGGATGTATGTTGATCTATTTTTAGATAGCTTAAACATTAGTAAGTTTCCATATGACTTTTCAAAAAAGTCCAAAAGTTGTTAGTGTTATTTATCCTTCCCAGTTTCTCTCTTCTTTATGTCCTCACACACCTCAATTTATCCCTTCCATTTCCATAATTCCCTTTCTAAACCTTTGTATCAGTGAATTATATCTTCTATCCCTTGAATTTACCTACTCTCTCCATGGGTACTTAGTAATTTCCTGCCATTTATGGGTATTCCAGATGAAGTACACATATCCAAAGATTAAAAACTAGTATCAGCAAGTGAGAGAAAATGTATGATGTTTGTCCTTCTGAGTCTGGGCTATCTCACTCAGAATGATTGTCTTGATTTGTTTACTTGCAAATTTTATGACTTCATTTTTCATAATAGCCAAGTAATATTCCATTGTGCAAATACACTGAATTTTCATTATCCATTCACCAGTTGATGGACATCTAGGATTTTTTCCATTATCTGGCTATTGTGAATAGAGCAGTAATGAACATGGATGACCAAGTATATCTGAGGAAGTACATAGAGTCTTTTGGGTGTATAACAAATGTGGTATGGCTGGATAGCTGGTTCTTGTGGCAGATCTATTTTCAACTTTTGAAAGAACCTTTGTAATTATTTTTATAGTGACTGTTCCAGTTTATATTCCCATTAATAGCAAACAAGTGTTCCCCTTCAGCCACTTATCCATGCCAGCATTTGTCCTTGTTTTTTTCTTCTTTGGAACTTAGTTAGCCATTCTGACTTTGGTAAGATAAACTCTCAATTGAAGATGATGTCAGAAGATGGAAAGGCCTATTACATTCTTTGTTTGGTGAGATAAGTATTGTGGAAATGTCTGTCCCATCAAAGGAATTTACAGGTTCAATGCATTCCCAGTCAGAATTCAGTACAACTTTCACAGAGATTGAAATACCAACATAAAATTTCATAAGGGAATTCAAAAGACTCAAGATAGATAAAACAATGCTGATCAATAACAACGAACCTGCTGGTGGTATCACCATCCCATATTTCAAATACTGTAGAGCTATACTAGTAAAAGCAGCATGGTCCTAGTATAAAAACAGATTAATTGTCCAATGGAATAAAGGTGAAGACTCACATAAGAACACAAAATCCTATAGCTACCTGACCTTTGATTAAAAAAAAATACACATCAGAGAAAAGACATTATCAGCAAATTGTGCTCATCAAACTGGATAACTACATGTAGAAGAAAGAAACTCATTCTTTTTTTTTGAATTTATTTTATTTTATTTTACAATATAATTCAACTTTACATATTGGCCATAGATTCCCCCGTTCTCCCTCCTCCCGCCCCGCCGCCCGCCCACCCCCCATTTCCATCTCCTCCAGGACAAAGACTCCCCCGAGGATTGAGATCGACCTGGTGGACTCAGCCCAGGCAGGTCTAGTCCCCTCCTCCCAGGCTGAGCCAAGGGTCTCTACTAAGCCCCAGGTTTCAAACAGCCAATTCATGTACTGAGCACAGGACCCGGTCCGACTGCCTGTATGCCTCCTAAACAGATCAAGCCAATCAACTGTCTCACCCATTCAGAGGTTTATCTCACACACTGCACAAAACTCAATCCACATGTATCAAGGACCTCAACGTGAATCCTAATATACTGAATCTGATAGAGGAGAAAGTGGAGAATACTTTAGAATTCATTGACACAGGATTCTGAACAGGATCCTGATAGTAAAGCCATTAAGACTAACAATATATAAATAGGACCTTATAAAATTTAACAATTTCTGTACAGCAAAGGTCATTATCACTTGAGAGAAAATGTAAGCTTACAGAATGGGAAAAAATCTTTACCAGTTATACATCAGACAGAATTATTATCTAGATTATATAAGAAACTAAAAAATTAAACATCAAGAACACAAACAACTCAATTGAAAAATTAGGCATAGAACGAAATGAAGAGTTTTTAGAAGATGAAATACAAATGGCTGAGAAATATTTTTTAAAATGTTCAACATTCTTAGCAATGAGAGAGGAGAGGTTATTTGACTTGTTACTGTCAGTATAAACCTGTGACAATTCACTATCCTTTTCTCTTTATCAAATTCTGTATTGTGTAATTGAAAGTAAAACCCTTTTCTTTGTTATGATGCATCAGTAAGATAACATTTGTAGCAAGGCACTCATTCAGTTAGGACTGATATCACTTATTGCATATCTGTCTCATGCCAGGCATGCTCATAACACTACTTTAGAGATCCTTCATTGCCCATGCCTCATTTCATTGAGTCTAGTGGAACTAGGAGGGCATCTGATAATTCACCTAGAGGATATATACATATAAGGTAATGGTTTACTGTATTAAACCTCTAAGATCACATAAATGATTAGCAAGAATTTTATGTCTTTCTCAATGGATATTTGTTGAACAAAACTAAGTTAACCATGTTCACAACCTGAACACTGTTATAAATCACTGTAAGACATCAATTTTTATGGCAACATTTTTATATTAAGTGCCCATATCCATTTGATCTAAACTGTTCCTCATATATATTAATCTCAGTCTAATGCATTTATTGCATTTCCTTTTATTGTTCTTCATTGTATTTATTTGGATTTGTTTGTTTGTTCGTTTTTTTCGAGACAAGGTTTCTCTGTGTAGCTTTGGAGCCTGTCCTGCAACTCACTCTGTAGCCCAGGCTGGCCTTGAACTCACAAAGTTCCACCTGGCTCTGCCTCCTGAGTGCTGGAATTAAAGGCACGCACAACTTGGATATATTTTTTATTAGTGAAAAAGATAGCTAATTTTGTTGAGGATTCCTCTCTCTCTCTCTCTCTCTCTCTCTCTCTCTCTCTCTCTCTGTGTGTGTGTGTGTGTGTGTGTGTGTGTATGGCTGTACATGCATATGCGTATGCATGAGTGTGGAAGCCAGGGGTCCAGTGTCAGCCATCTTTCTTAGGTTTTCACTTTTTGAGATATGGTCTCCTGGAGCTTGCTGATTTAATGAGACTAGCCAGTCAGTGAACTCCAGAGAGTCTTCTATCTCTGCCTATCCAGTGCTGATATTACAGATGTGATTTTTTAATGCCAAGCTTTTAAAATGTGGACATTTTTGATTAAATTCGGGTCTTTGTGCTTGTGTACAAACAATTTTACCAACTGACAGGTCTTCCTAACCCTTATTTTATGACATTTTTTTTAAAACACAAAAATATTACATTGTAAATTTAATGTCTGCTTATTTTTCTCATAGTTGTACTTAGGTAGAGCTATTAATTTAACTAATTGAAATGTACATTGATAATTCTGAGTGTTACATGAAACAATAAAAATGTATGTCACATTTTTTTCATTTATTCCCTTTTATAAGCTAAAACTTTTTATCATTACAAATTATGCTACATTGGAAATCTGCAGAGGTAGACTATCACTGCCCATCAGTATTTACTATCCTTTCATGAAGAGATGTGACGTTGTCTTCCCTATTGAGCAGCAATTTGTTGCATGTATTTTTTTTGCCTGACACAATATTAGCTGAAGTTACATATATAAGGCTAGGGAGATATCAGGCTAGGGAGATATCAGGCTAGGGAGA
>CABHPP010114246.1:0-12506 GCA_902168425.1 Peromyscus attwateri
GTGCCTAACATTGGGTGGGCCTTTTGATTTGCTTGTTGAATCTTGCCTTTTGTCCAGTAATACTTCCACTGTTTCCATTTAGAAACCAATGAAGCTGTCTGAAATATGAAAACACCACAGCATGTTATAGTGGCAGCTTTCTTCAGAGGAGGGGAAATAGAACGATGTACATCTGTTTTCATTTCCATGCTGCACATCCGTATTCCTAATTACCGTTATGTGAGTAATCTTAGAGCATCTACTGAGACTTAATAGCTCTCAGACACTCGATGTCTGTCAAGACATAATGCAGATGTGTTTTTACACCACAGTTGTGAAGCTCTCATTAATTATTAGCACCTGTAATTGCTTGATATGAACATTTATTTTAAATCTTAAAAATTATATACAACAAAACAATGATTTAATCTACCTCTATGATGTGTATCTTGAGAACTTGCTGCATTTGGGAGTAATGATTTTATTAAGTCTTTTCTTATTACTTTTGTATTTTTACTAGATGACATTATTGAAATTAAAATAGAAAAATATTCAGCCACAAATTAAGCATCCCAGTGAGTCACATCTACCATCTGCTGCTTTTAGATAGGGACATAGTTTATTAGACTCCTGGAACAACATTTGACACAAAACATCAATATTTATGTATGCTTAAGGAAGAATTTATAGTTGTTTCATTCTTGAAAATAACCAAATTAAGCTTTTTTGTATGTCTAACTATAACTGATTTTAGAATCTGGTAGCCAGCCCATCATTTCAAATCTAATCTACACTTTAATCTCTAATGAACTAGCTGATCTATCTTTCTTGGAAGATATTCCTTCTTTTTTTATTTTTTCCTATCTTTGTTGATGTACTTATTACTATAATACAAATTTAATGTAAAAATCCAAACTTACCTAATGCTTCACCCAACTAACAACTCAATGATACTATTTTCTGGGCTGCTACCGGGTATACAGCAGCTCTGCCCCACCTCCCACAGGAGCTCTGCAGGCCCCCCAGGTGTACCCCCCATAGGAGCTTTGCAGCCACCCCACAGGAGCTCTGCATGCCCTCCCCCACAGTAACTCTGCACCCCCAGACTTAAACTATAATACATCTCTCTTTTAAAGTTAAATACCCAAATTTAACATTATTAATGAAAATGATTTAAAATGATATTTGAATTCAATAAAAAGTATAATGGAAAAATAAATCCTGGCAAGAAGTGAGACCTTGGATAGATTCTAGGCCTAACTGTAGGGAAGCAAGTGTGGGATAAATTATAGCCCTGTTTTTACTGGAAAGGATGTTTCTGTTTAATTTTTACCAAACAGTGGTGAGAGGAGTATCTCCAGTGAGCTCTGTCTCTAAATTTGAACCTTAAAGATTGCTAGTGTTGATATACACCTGGTGTTAGCCACCCCTGAACAAAGGACCCATTGGTTTTGCAGAGCAGTCAGTCATAGGGATGCAGGTGCTGGTGTAAGAGAAGAAGCTGTAGAGGATGGGAGGCCAGGGTGTGAATCGTTGCCAGCATGCTCTGCATGTGAAACCCAGCGCAGTGGCCTAGAAAAGGACAAAGTGAAATTGACAGTGCAAGTCTTTGTGGCTCCATAGTGAACATGTCTCATGTTTGTCATAACATGGTAAATGTGTAGCAGATCTTCATTTTGTGTGTGTGTGTGCATGTGTGTGCATGGTATACATGCACACTTGGACAACCTTGGTTGCTCTTCAGATGCCATCTGTTTTGATTTTTGACATAGTGTCTTACTGAACCCGGAGCTTACCAATTAGTCTAAAATGGCTGGCCTTAGAGATCCTTCTGTCCCACTCACACCCACGCTTGGGATTATGAACATGTACCACCATTCCCAATGTTCCATTTAGGTTCAGGGAATTACGACTCAGCTCCTCATGTTTGTGTGGCAAGAAATTTACAGACTGAATTATTTGCCCAGCTGTGATCATGAATCTTGTCACATCAACCATGATGTGTATCATTTATTTGACATTTTCAAAAGTTTTAAAACTATTTTGTGGAAATATACTTATCATCCTGAATCTGTACAGAGAGATGAGTAATTCTACCAAGGATCTATGGTTCAGTTTGCCATAAGTCAAAGCAGAATCCTCTCAAGGTGGATTCATCTTGGGTGAGATGGTGGGGGTGGGGTGTCACAGGGGTAGAGGGAGGAGGGAGAAATGTTTTGAAGTTTGTCTAGTTTCTGTTTCCTGGGATTATTCAGACACTGGTCTTGCAGCTGTAGGTCATGGTGTGGGATTCTTTCCACATGCTTCCTTTTAAGGATACAAATCACATAAGAACAGCACAGTCACTCCCTTTCAAACATTTTAGAAACCATTTGTTGTTTCTCTATTAATATACCTAGAATTATAATGGCTGCCTTGGTTCCCTTGGTTGGTCCAATTGACCTTATGATCAGCTGCTTCAGAATGCCTCCTTTCCGACTCTTTATGGCTGACTTCTAGAACCATCTGATAGAACTATACCAGACTAGTTGAAGGGCCCTAGGTACTCTCTCTTAAGCAGTTGATTGCTCTGTTATTGAGTCTTTCTGCCCCTGAAAAAGCATGGACACTATTCTGACTAAGGTGTTAAGTTGTAGCTCCTTTTAAAGTTCTGATAACTAAGAAAGACCATTCATACACTGCTAAGGTGAGCAGGAAACACTGGGAAGTGATGCAAGAATCCCCGTTAGTGAGAAAGCTGCAGAATTCAACTGATACCCCATGGTTGAGCACATTTTAATTCCAGGACTTCATTAGAGCTTCACCTTTATCAAAAGTAAACTGGCAAGGCATTTTCATTTCCTAATTGGGCGCTCTCTCTCTCTCTCTCTCTCTCTCTCTCTCTCTCTCTCTCTCTTTCCTACTTGACTGGGTAGTGGATTACTGTTTCTAGAATTGCCTGTTCCTTTCCTCTGTGATTGGCCGCCTCTGTAAAAAAGCACCCTTTGTTCCTCAGATTTCCCGTTGGCCAGGTCGCATTTCAGCAACTCATTAAAACATGTATTTATTCTACTCTGGAGCACATTGTCTGGCCAGCCATGAATTTATAGTGAAATGTAACAGTAAATTGTGCTCTGTGGTCACAAATGCCAAATGATACACGCAGTGGTGGAGGGGTTTCCAGCAAAGGGCAGGATTAAAGAGCTTAGGACCAGTGCTGGGCTTGTTGGCCATACTTTCACAGTGGCCAGTTTTGTTAGAGGCAAACTTGGAGAGAGCTGGGAGTCACTTGTCTAGAATGTTTGTGCTTACAACCACAGAGCCTGGAGAAACATTGGGCTGATTGTGTAATGAGCTCCAGCCGAGTCTACAAGCCTCTAAGCCCTTTCAAAGCATGTTTAGTTTAATGAGGGTTTTCAAATTTCAAAGCTCACACACCTTCGCATAAAAACAGATGATTATGACCAAATTAGGGAATGTTGTTCCAGGAGTGTTTTCCCCCAATATGTTCTCCTTCAAGTTGTCAGCATTGTTATATCCCACTCTTTACCTCCCAGACATCATTTTTAAATATGCCTTTGAAAGTCTTATTGTATATAGACTCTATTCAAGCAGAACATTATGTCACATAAAAGAAAAGCCTTTTATAGTCAAAAAGGATTATGCATATTTTTCCTCTTTATAAAAAACAGAAAATTAAAAAAAAAAAAAACTACCTTCAGATTTGTCACCTGTCCTGAAATGCCAGGCATCCATGTCCAGTGTGGTGCTGCTCTAAGCTCTATAACCTGTTCAGTGGGCTGGAAGCAAAAAAAAAAAAAAAAAAAAAAAATCATGTTGTGATGCTATAGGATCTGTGGTGGGAGGGAGCCGCCCTCCAGTCCGGCACACACAGCACGGAATTCTCTCAGTAAAAACATGAATATTCTTGACACCTTTCGCCTTAAGTCTTTTAACAACACCTTTCATATTTGTGGCATATTATTACTAGTTTTCTATATTAAAAAAAAACTTTAAGTCACCTTAAGAAAGGCAGTAGTTGAGCTGTGAGACATTGGAACCCTGTGAGTCCTTCACATACTACACTGTGTCCGCATTTTGACAAAGGGGCACAGCACAGAATGAAGTCTTTAAATGCCAGCAATGCGCCAGAATGAAGAGGAGCATACTGCTCTGTTGAAGAAGGCATGAAACCTGTGGACCAGAATTTGCTGTGCAGAAAGGGTAGTGGACACATATTTTTTCTGCTGAATTCCTTAAGCTTCTTTCAGTTGACTCTTCCAACCAAACCAGCACAGTTAAAAGAATAAAGGTTTTATTCAACTTGCACTTCCTAGTCATTGTCCATCACTAAAGGGACATCAAGGCTGGAACTTCAAGCAGCTAGCCAACATCCACAGTCAAGAGCAGAGAGAGAGAAAAATGAATGCATACATGGTTCTGTTCAGCCTGATTTTTTTTTTCCTAATCTTATACAATTGAGGAGCCAAAGCCAGGAAATGGTGCTGCCCACAATAGGTGAGTCTTCCTATCTCAAAGTAATTAAGACTATCCCGCATAGACATGCCCAAGGTCAACCAGATCTAGACAGTCTTTCATTGGGAGTCTGTTCCCAGGTTATAGATTATGTCAAATTGGAAATTAAAACTAACCATTAGAGCTTTGTACAATATAATTCATTCAGTGTGTGGTTTTACCACCCTTTAGCTTTCTAGCATTTTCTTACCTTAGCCCAAGTACTGACTGCTTTGAAGTTTCTCTTTCTCTACTTTCATGAGTCAAAATCAGTCATCTATGTTTATGAGCCATATGATAATAGGATATGCACAATTAATAAATGGCCTATATTTTCTTAAAATTTTAGTGTAAAATTTTATATGTACTATATGTCTGAGTACAAGGGAGAACAAAAGAATACAGAATGCAGCAGAATAGTTGTCTGCTGCAGGGAGGGGACAAAAAAAGGAGATGATTGGAAGCCTATACAAATCAAGAGCTCCAGAAATCTGCTAAAGGACTGGACGTTAGGTCAAATACAAATCCAGATATCTATTTTTGGGGAAATGGAACTAAAATTGAGTCTCTTAGTCATTAAAACATAGCTCAAGAGGAACTGAGTACTAAAATGTAAGGCCTGAATCTATGAAACTACAGAAGGAAAGCGAGGAACCATTTCAGGGCATTGGACCAGGCAAGGCCATTTCACATAAGACCTGAAAGCACAGCAAGATTGCATCTTCTCAAGTCAAAAGGTGCTGTGGAGCAAGTGAAATAGTGAACTGCATGAAGAGACATTGCACAGACCAGAGAGATGTCTGCTAACTCTACAGTGGACAACCATTAATATCCAAAATATATAAAGAATTCACACAACTCAAAA
The DNA here is from genome assembly GCA_902168425.1 of Peromyscus attwateri. Classification (NCBI taxonomy): domain Eukaryota; kingdom Metazoa; phylum Chordata; class Mammalia; order Rodentia; family Cricetidae; genus Peromyscus; species Peromyscus attwateri. The sequence goes on from CABHPP010114246.1 coordinate 5,339, forward strand.
GCCAAAAAGAAAAAAAAAAGTAGCTGATAAAAATGATCAATAGACATAAACATTTTTTGAAAAGCCATGCAAATGTCCAACAGGGGTATAAGAAAGCACTTAGCATCTCTAATTAATAGAAAAATGAAAACAGAACTACAGTGAATACTTTATAGTAGCCAAGAAATGGAAACTATGTGCATGCCCATTAACAGAGGATTTAATAGGGAAAAAAAAGTGGGTATTTCCAAACTAGAGTAGTAGCCCTAAAAAGGTGAAATCTTGCCATTTGCAGCAATATATATAGAACTAGAGACCACTGTATGAGGTGAGATAAACCCAACATATAAAAACTACAAGAGCTCATTTGTATGTTGAATTTGAAAGCATTAACCTCATAGAAACTGAGAGCTTGATGATTGTTAACCATAATCTGGGGAAAGTTAAGGGAGAGACAAATGGCCAAGCATTACTGAATGAGTGCTAAGTCATACTTAGATAAGAGAAAGCCCAAATTAAATGAACCATACATAATAAGTTGTGCATTTCAAAAGAAATGATGCATGTTTGACGAGATAACCAGGCTTCCTCTAATTTGAATCTTTCATAATGTATGTGGTAGTCTGAGTGAAATGTCTCTCATTGTCTTGAGTAATTAAATGTTTACTCCCCAGCTGGCTCACCATTTGGGCAGTTTATAAGGTATGGCCTTGTTGGAGGAAGTGTGTCACTGGGGTTGGGCTATGAGGTTTCAAAAGCCATGAACTGTAACAGGAAATTTTCCTGTGTCCCACCTGGTCCCAAAGCTGCTCAGACACAAACAAACATACAGAGGCTTATATTAATTATGAACTGTATGGCCATGGCCTTACAACTCTTATAACTAAACTCAGCCCATTTCTATTAATGTCTATGTTGCCATGTGTTCCGTGGCTTTACTTGCATCCCATGACGTGTTGCTCCCTGGACAGTGTGATGGCATCTCCCCTGCCTCTCCTTTCTCTTTCACTATTTTCCTTGGATTTTCCTACCTGGCTCCATCCTACCCTGCCATAGGCCATATGGCTTTATCAACCAATCAGAGCAACACATATTCACAGCATACAGAGAGACATCCCATAGCACTTCCCCTTTTCTGTCCAATCAAAAAGGAAGGTTTTAACTTTAATATAGTAAAATTACATATAATACAGCAGTTATTAAGCAGGAATTACAGTTATAATATCTAGTTTATTTGTATTTGGCAAAATTAAAGAAAATATTCTATCTATCCTATATTTGTGAGTCTAAAGTTTCATATCTAATTTATCTTTTATCATAACTAAGGAAAACTACAACTATCTAGTCTTCAACTACATCAAAGATACCAGAAGGATATAATATTACCTAAATAAACAGGAAATGCATTATAAACAACTTCCAAAATTCTGGAAATGACAGAGACACCTGCCTGCCTGGACAGTCATCCAAAGTTCCTTTATAACATTGGGGCACCCATCTTCAGCCAATAGGCCTAGAGTTTTTAGTCATTTCTCCCTGTGTCCTGTAGAATATTTGGAAGTCTCCCCTGTGAAGCAGGAAGGAACCTGAAGAACCATTTTGCCTTGCAAAGTTCAATGGTCACCTTCCTGTGGGTCCTGCTTGTCCAGTTTATATAACATATTATCAGCAGTCCAGGCAAGAGCAGTTTCTTTCCCAAATGGCTATTTTTTCCAAGAAGAAGATAATCTCCATATGGAGTGTCTTTGATGACCATCTTTCTCTTTGAAGTAAATCAGTGCTGTCAGGAGCAGATGTTTCTCACTGTCAGAAAGTCTAAGTTTTTAAAACATTTTAAAATATATATACACTATATATATATATATATACACTATATATATATACACTATATATATATATAGTATAACAAAATTAACTTTAAATTTGTAATGAACTAAAATCTATAGTAATGTAAAACATTTTAAACATGTTGTTGCTCTTTAAAAGTAGATTCAATAATCTACCCTTTCATCCTGTCATATCTATATTCTATCCCCAATTTTTCTTTAGAAATATATTGACTATGACCAATAACAATTTGTAACCAATCTCTAAACAAAGACAAATATACATAATCCAGTTTTGGGGAATGTGTGCATAGATTTCTAGGCTACTTCCTGCTGATTGTGGGCACTGGTAGTCTTATGGGGACATAAAGAAAATTTTAGGATTGTGGTCAAGTCCTAAGTAGTAGTCTGTGAGGCTGAGTTGTCTGAGCCAGTTTCCTTGAAGCCATTCTGGATGTTGGATCATATGGGCCATGTGTCATCAGAGACCTTTCAGGGGGTCTTGGCTGATCAAACCATATTAGCCTGGAAACAATCCACAGGTTCTCATCAAAACAGAACCTCTTTTCCAAAGCAACATATCCTTAAACATAAATTTTGAAGTCAAGATACCTTTAAAATATATATATTGGTTTAACTCAGCAGCCTTTACAATCAAATGTCTTTTTATTTATTTTTTTATTTTAGACAAAAAAGGGGAAATGTGGTGATATACTGTGTTCCCCAAAATATTGTCCTCCCTAATAAAGCTTATCTGAGAATCAGAGGAAAAAGCCAGCCACTATATTAAACATAGAAGTCAGGCAATAGTAACACATGCTTTTTATCCTAGCATTCAGGAGACAGAGATCCACTTGGATCTCTGTGAGTTTAAGGCTACACTGAGGAACAGAGCCAGATATGGTGACACATGCCTTTAATTCCAGCACTAACCATAGAGGTCTGTAGGTCTGTACAGACAGACAGGAAGTGATGTAGCTGGGTGGAGAGAAGAAATGAGATGGCAGAACAGAAACACATATAGGCGTGGGTATACAGGAAATAGGTCTCTGGAGACTGAGGCATCTGTACGGTGAGGTTGGCTGCGGCTTTTCCTATTCCTCTGGTCTCTCAGGTTTATACCCCAATATCTGGCTCTGGGTTTTTATTAGTAAGACCGTTTAGTAATTCATGTTACAATGAGCCATTCCAGTTCACTCTACTTGCTTCTTGTTTGAAGTTGAAGATCAGCCTTTAGCTGTTCCTGTTGCCATGTCTACCCGCTGCCATGTTTCTCTACTGTAATGATGATGGACTCTTATTCCTCTGGAACCTTAGGCCCAAATAAACCCTTCCTTCTATAAGTTGCCTTGGTCATGGTGGTTTATCATAGCAGTAGTAAATTGACAAGTGAAATATTCATGAATAGGAATCTTATATGGTATTCTACAAATGTATATGTTTTTATGTGTCAGTTAAAAAATTCAAGACATGAGACAATGGAACACTTTAAAATGATAAAATATAATATGGAGCTTTATAATTAATATCCTTCCAATATTCATCATGTTACAAGAAATGAAATCATTTGAAAATGTCAGTCTTTCATAAAGGATTAATAAACATTAAAACAATAACCTAATACAAAGTTATCCTTTATTTTAAAGGCAAATATTTTAAGCAAAAAGATTAGAATTATACATTGGTATTTTTAATATACTTATTTATTTAAAAAATGGCAAAATAACATGAAGAGTGGACATTAAGTCTACTGTGTGTGACTCTTGGGTTGGATATGAAGTGGGGTCATGTAACTGTACATGACAATGTGGCTGCCCAGCACATTAGTTTAAAAAAAAAAAAAGCAACAAAGAGAACATGGGGACAGGGTGGGGGACAGGGAGAAAGTAGTCACTTTAATTATGAATAAATTAATTTTAAATGACAACAACCCAATTAAATAGTAGCAATTGCCAGAGTGGTTTTTTTTCCAACAAGTAAGACTTGCATGTATGTCATGTGCAGAACTCAAAATATGAAGAATGAGAGATTTAAAGGATGACAGAAGAATGGAGAGCACACATTAATTATAAGAAGTATAAGAATGATCACTCACACCAGAGACCCTGCCAAAGACAAAGAGACATAGTTAAGGTTAAATTCTCATAAATCTCCAAACAGGCTTCCATGTATGTGTGCCTCACAGCAGTGCTTCAAAATGGTTGATTAAAAAAAAAAAAAGAATTTAAAAGGGATGTCGAAAATAAATGTCAAGTATATAAGATTTAATTCTCCTTTCTCATTAATTTATAGGAGCAATGAAAAATCATGAAGTATATGGCCAGTGTGGAAGAAAAAAAACTAGTCTATTTGATATTCATTGAACTTGCCACTCAACAGAAGCAGAATGCTCATGTGGGTTTTATCTTTATTATTTTAGCAAATAATATTTATAAAGATCAGTTAAATTCTAGGCAGTGAAATTCCTTAGAAAGTTTTAAAAGTCATCCATCATAGGGTTTGGACCTTAAGAGAAATAACTAGGAATATAACACATGAAGACTTAGGAAATTTCTGAGTATTTAGCAATTGTACAAGGCTCTTGTGAAGTATCTTTAAATTAATGATAAATTAAAAATGTATATTAGATATAAAGTGCATTTTAATATTTAAATTGACAAATAAAAATTTGTATTCTTACCATGTATGACATGATCATTTTTAATTATTTATGAATGTATGATATTCATTGTGGATAGCTCAACTGAACATGTTAATATACATTTCTCCAGGAAGCTATTTTTCACTAAAAGCACTGACTCTTCACTTGGGTAACTAAAATTAGGGTAAGTTTTGTATCTCTGTGTTCATTTTCTATCTGTCTCTTTTGTCTTAAACTGTGGGTCAAATAGCTGTTTCAATCTACATATAGTCAGTTAGTTGTTTAAGCAACACTCTCTAAAGTGAAATCTCCCCACCTCAGTGTTGACACACCAAGATGAGAGTGACTAATTCATTTCCAGTAGATTCTACACTTCCAGCCTTGACAGGGTTCTGTTTCAGATTCCTGGAGAGGTTGTGAGAGATTACTAAACACATTTTAGGGAGGATGGACTCTTACTGGCAGATGGGTATATGTTAAGACTGCCCCCCTGAGGAGAAGCAATCACTTCAAAGGAACCTAGTTTTCCCCATCCCAAGATCACAAGTCTGTGAAAGAAGCATCCTGTGAAGTAAACTGAGATGTTCCCTGATTGAGGGCCTGAGCAGCAGTGATTCCCTCAGCATTAGCATCATAGTAGATTGCTTTGAACAATAGCAATTTCCTTGACCAGAACTGATGCAGTGACCAGACAGACCATAGTATGAGCACCACTGATCTCCATCCTCTTTCCTCATTCCATTTCCTTAGATGTAGTGGCCTTATCCCTGAAGACAGAGAAGAGATTTTTCATCTCTTATTGCTTGCTGGGATGATCATACTGAGTTAAATTCCTATCCCAGTTTTCTTCATTATGTTTTGATTTGTTCTGTGGGACAACTGCCTGCACCTGATTTCTTTGGACCAAAGTGGTAGGTATGTGACCTAGGACTCTGCTAATAACACCTCTCATACTTTCCTTTTATTGTATGTGATGAGAACAGTGTCTGCTTTGTCATTTACGAGGACACAGTATATTATTAACTCTAGTCACTGAATTATACAATAGATCTCTTCAACTATTTCACCAATGTAACTGAAATTTTGTGGTCTTTAGCCAACCTCAGTTCAATCCCTGCCTCACCTTCAATCCCCATTGCTAACCACCTTTTTACTCTCTGCTGCCATGAGTTCACCTTTGATAGATTGCATGTATCAGTGAAATCCTTTTGTGTCTCTATCTGTTGGGCTTATTTTACTGAACATAATTTCTTCCAGGCTCATTCATATTATTGTAAGTTACAAGATGCCTTTTTTAAAATAGAAGTCTGAATTGTATGCCACTCTGTAGCACTCTGAAGCTTCTGTAGCCATTTATCTGTTAAAAAATAGTTTAGTTCTTTATCATGACTCTTATGAATTGTACAGGAATGACCAAGCAATTATAAATGTTGCTATAAATTCTGGATCTCAGTTCTGGATAGGCGGGTTCTCTTTTCTCTACGTTTTGTTCACCTTCTGTTTTCTCTTTTGACTCTGGATTATAATCAAGATAATTGATCTGAGGTAGCATCTGATGATGGCTTTAACTGTCATTTCTCTGGTGATTAGTAATGTTGGATGTTATAGATGCTAATTATCCCTTCAGGTCCTTTGACCCTTTTCTAATCATGGTGTTGATTTGCTTAACTTGTGTTGTTTTGGTCTCTTGTATCTTGACATCTTGTAGGATGAATGATCTGCAGATACATTCTGCTTTCCCATAGGACATTGCTTTTTGTGTCCTTTGCTTCCTTTGCAGGGCAGAAGCTTGTAGTTTGACACAATCTCATTGTCTGTTTTGGTCACGTTTCCTGTGCTTTGGACATATTAAAACGTTATTGCCTAGATAGATACTGTAAAGCTTTCTCATTGTGTCTTTTTTTTTCCCTAATAACTTTATAGCTTCGGATCTTTAACTTAGCTTAAGTTGTATGTTATATATGGCATGAGAGAAAAGTACTTTGCATTGAATAAATGTGAGAATGGCTTTATAAAAATTTTCGGAATGTGCTGCTGTCAAAGGAATACTTAGAAGGAAACTGATTCTGTTAAATTCTCCTATTACATAAGAAATCTTACAGGGTTCAAGCCTGTTATACAAACTTCTATTATAAGAACTTAGGAAGGGAAGTACAAACAAAAATCAAGATAAATAAAGAAAATAGCAAAGATAGCAATAAAATATATGAAAATGACTGTAGGAAAATTACAGAGAAATTCCAGGAAAGCATTAGCTGATCGCTGGGAAAAATAAAGCTGAAGGTACTGTTGACTTGTAAGCCAGCAGGCCCAGGCAGGATAGAAGACTCTTCTTTCATGTCGTGGGGCCATAATGAAATATGTGAGGCTTGGGAACTTGAAACAGAAAGGGGGTTCATGGACCCTTCAACTTAAGATATCATGGCCCTGGCTTCAAAAAGTCATGTCCCTGCTTGACTGTGTCACTTTGTGGCAGGTGAACACATCAAAGTAAGAGGTTACATTTTACAACAGGAAGCCAGAGGCAGTGGTGCTAACTAACTCACTGATAGGATAACACCTTCTGGGGACAGCTCCTTAGTATCAAAGTCTCCATCTCTTAAATGTCCTGCCACCTTGACACCATGGAGAGGACCATATCTTCAGCACATCTGTATGAGAAGACAAATCACACATACACACACACACACACACACACACACACACACACACACACACACAC